>PGWS01033677.1:0-16919 GCA_002896235.1 Cicer reticulatum
CTTTCTAACTACCCTATGAAAATTTTACCCTTTGCTAGCCCCTTTGAGCCTTGCCCTTTTATTTCGGTTACTAGCTACATTACAAGCAAAACACCTGACTTTAATTAAATCACCTTACTTGGAGTTAGGTAGAAAAAAATTCTTGTCTTGAAAAAATTCTAAGTTTGGGGTTGCTCATGGGATAGCAACTTTTTAAGTTTGGGGTGGTGATTCTCACCAAAAGAAATAAAAAGAAGAAAAAGAAAAATAAAATGAAAGAAGAAAGAAGAAAAAAAAGAAAAATTCAATCTGTGTAATTTGGTAAAAAAATATATCTTCTTGGTTCTTCTGTCAATGTCTGAGAATCCCCATAATGAAAAGGTGAAGAAAAAAAAAATGGTAGAATAATTTACAAATGTATGCCTAACTCCAAGTGGTAAAGCCTACTATCCTAAAATGTCCTACCCTTACCTAAGCCCCATTACAACCCGAAAGTCCTCCAAAAATGTATGTATTTACTGCATTGTGATTGCTAACTAGAATTTTTTTCAAGCCTATGGTAGCGTGATGCATGTTCTAGATTTTAGTGATAAATTCATAAACCTTTCTAACACTTGAAGAAATTTTGGTGAGATTGTGTGAAGAGAGAGTTGAATTTGATGAATGAATGCCAAGATGTACAAAATCTTGTTGTTTGTATTTTTGAAAACAACCAATAGAGCATGATGAAATGTTGTTGCAGTAGCAAGAACTTTGAAATTTGAGTTTGATGTAATTTGAGAAAATTCAATTTAAGTGTGGCATTTAACAGGACAAATATGAATTAATTGTTGCTTGGGGACAAAGCAATAGATTAAGTTTGGGGTTGTGATGACTCTTTCATCATATGCATATTTCCCACTGTTTTAGTCTTATTTATCCTCAATCGCAGTTAAATTAAGGATTTATTTGATACATTTTGTTGATTTTTGTTCTTTGAGTTAATAAAATGTTTTTGTGTTTTTATTTCGTTGATTAAGTAGGAATTTGTCGTAATTTTACATTGCGTTTTGTTTTAGTGCAGTGCTGAATTTTGGTGAAGAATCAACATGATATATGTGGAGTCTTTCAGCCATATCTAGAGTTCTATATGTCCAATTAGTGTCACTCCTAGTGCTAATGAAAGCTAAGATCCATATCTACAACTTTCATGAAGACACCGGGACCAAATTCAGACGCAAAAGATGAGAACAATACAAAATACATCAGACATCAGATGCTGTGCGCCTGGAGCGCGCCCTGCGCGCCTGAAGCGCATTTCTCAGATTTGGCCTCTGCCAACGCGCGCCTGGGGCGCGCGACGCGCACCAGCAACCATAAAAACGCAGATTTTTACTGTTTTAGGGATCTTTTTTGACTCTTGGGAACTTGGGAGACTTGTGCCCTAGCATAGAAACTCAAAGACGGCCGTTTCTAACGCCATTGAAGCAGTTTCATCAAGAATCATCCATGAATCATTCTTGTAATTCTTCATTAATCCTTATCTTTTGTATCTCTGTCATGAGTAACTAAACCCTATTTGTTAGGGATGAGTGTAACCAGATGAAACCCTTATTTTTCTGATTTGATTTCTAGTTATATGAATGAGTTTATTGAATTGTTTTTCTCATCTCTGTGCTTAATGCTTTTTATTGCTTGATCAACATTAAAATGTTCTACGATTTGTATTTTGAAACGGAAGTGGACTTTACGAATGCTTGAGATGAGAAATTCATGAATTTGTAGTATAGGGATAGATGTAGGTCATGAAACAATTAAATTAGTTGCAAAACAATAATTTACAAGAGAATTTCTATACGGTAATGCTTAATTCTAATCTTAAAATCCACTAAGGAATTAGGGGTTACTTTGAATTAAAGGTTTTGTCACTAAGACATTAGGGCAAGAATAATAAAGAGAATTCGGTAATAATTCAATAAAGGAATTCAGTAACTAGGATCAAATTAGACACCAAGGTTGGATTCGAAGTGAAACTCATCCCTGACATTTTTGTCATTATAAAAGATCAATTTTATTATTGTTGTTAATTTCAAACATTATTTCAATCAACTTGGGAACCTTTTTGTTCAATTCTAGTAACTAAATATAATTCTATAATAGAATGCAATCCTTGAGTTCGACACTCGGTACTACCGTTTTATTATTACTTGCAACGATTCAGTACACTTGCTGAAACGCTATCACATGTTTACAAGATTATAAAAAGTTCATCTGTAAAAAAAAGATAATCTCAAATTTTGATTTTTATGTTCATATTTTCAAAACTTTTATCTTGAATTTATGATATTTAAAAATTCATATTTAATTCGTTCCAAGTTAAAAAGTTCTAAATTTTTGTGGATGAATATTTTATAATTTTCTAAACATGCTTAAGTTCCTCTATAAAAAAAATAATCTCAAAATTTGATTTATATGTTCATATTTTCGAAACTTTTATCTTGATTTTATGACGTTTAAAAATTCATATTTAATTCATTCCAAGTTAATAAGTTCTAAATTTTTGTGGATGAATATTTATAATTTTCTAAACATACTTTGCAAAATAATCATTTAAAAAATTCAAAAGTTGAAGGATAATTAATTTTTTTTCTAGCAAGGACTAAAATGAATAAAATGATAATTTTATAAGGACTAAAAATGAATAATTTGTTTTACAGAGACTAAAAAATTTGAAATTATTTAGGATTAAAAATTTATTTAATTCTTTATTTTATATCATTTAGTCCATTTTTTCACAACTATGAACTTCATTATCTTTCTGCAGTTTTACATTATGTTTAATCATTTTTCTAGATAGAGACAAATAATATATAATTTTGAAATATTTCAATATTTTCACGTTGTTTTATGGATTTTTTTTGTTTTGTTTGTTTTGGAAATGAGTAGATAAAGACATAGTTGTGATATGAGGTTTTGGGTGCCCTATGTGAATTTATGAATTTGGTGTTCTATTTTGTTACAAGTCACATATATATTTCTTGATTATCAAATATTTAGAGTGGTACCAATATTACTATCCATCAATTTATGAGTGGTCCTAATAACAACTCCTTTCAGTTTTAGAGTAGTCTTTGTACCACACTCCTTTCGGTTTTCGAGCTATAGCGATTTTGCAAGTGTACTAAATCATTGCAAGTAATAATAAAACAGTAAATATCGAGTATCAAACTTAATGATTGTGTTATAGTATCAAACAATTTTTAATTACTAAATTGAACAAAAAGGTTCCAAATTTGATTGATGTTTTTTCATATTAACATGATAAAAGTTCTACCTTTATAATAATAAAAATGTTAGGGATTGACTTCACTAAGAATCCAACATTTTGCTACAATTTGAACCTAATTACCAAATTCATTCAATAAGTTGCTACTAATTTCAAAGAGTTGTCGATCCTAATCTCTTAGCGATTGAATGTTTTATCTTACTTTAATCCCTAATCTTTTAGCGAATTATAAAATATGATTAAGTATCAATTATCAGAAATTATTTCTGATTTTAAGTGTTTGTATGTATCTCTAGACTACAAAGTCAAATTCTTAATCTCAAAGCATTCAAAGGGTCCACTCACATTACAAACTTTGAATTGAAAATCAATTTAAAGACGAGCAACCAATAAATAACATTAACAACAACAATTAAAAACACAAATTAATTGAATTCATTCACATAATCAGAAATCAAATTAAACTTTAATGGTTTTTCATCAAGTTACATTTATCCCTAAAAATAAAAAATTTAGCTACTCGTTCTAAACAAATAAGAGTAAAAGAAATGGAATTATTACACATGAAAGATCAAGAATGAAAGTAAAAATCCTATGGCTTTCGATAACTCTCTTTAGTCTCCAAAAAGTCAAAAACCTGGTAAAGAGTACAACTTTTCTTTAAATAGTGTCTGAAAATGTGTGCTAGCGCATTGTCAGCCTCATCTAAGCAATGCACTAGTAGAGTTGACGCAGGGAGCACATTGAGGTAGCGCAATGCGCTAGAGGGTTGGTCTATTGCGCCCAAAGGCAAGGTTATGTGCCAAGAAAAGCACTGTAGTGCAGGGACTTGCGCATTGTGCCCTAGGGATGTTATGCAATGATCTTCACTTATCTTTGTGGTATATTCCAAAAGGTGACTTCTATGTATCTTCATAAAGTCGTCATTTCAAAAGGCGATTTGGAGAGAAAAAAATTTAAAAAAAGCAAATTCTTAAGGAAGTCGTCATTACCAATGGCGACTTCTAATTAAGTAAAAAAAAGAGATAATTTGATATATAATTTTCAAAAGAGAGTATCTTGATATTTTTTTAAAAAAAATTGGGGTATTAAAGAAAAAACCTTCACATTAATCTTCTATAAACCCTTGAGTGTATATTTCTTCAAAGTGGTTAATTTGTTAAGTTAAAAACCAAGAAATAACAATACACTACGAGAATTTATTTGGTTAGAAAGGATTAGTAACAGAACATCCAAAATGATTCAAGAAATAAAAAAGTTTCTTCTTTATTTAGACACTATAAAACTATTTGAAATTAATTAAAATTATATTAAAAACTAACTAAAAATAAATTTAAAAACAAGAATTGATGAAGACTCATCATAAGTAGTCTTAGCACTATGTCTGAGGGTGTAATTCAAGAAAATAAAAAAAGTTTCTTCTTTATTTAGACACTATAAAAACTATTTGAAATAAATTAAAATTATATTAAAAACTAACTAAAAATAACTTAAAAATAAGAATTGACGAAGACTCATCATAAGTAGTCTTAGCAGTATATTTGAGGTGATTTTATAGTATTGTGGAGTCTAATATATATAGTTTTGATTGAGTTGTTTTATCTTAGAGATGTCATGGTTGAAATCAAAACAAAACTATTTAGGCTTAATTGTCGTTTTGATCCCCCTATTTTAACTGAATCGCGAACGTAGTCCCCCAAGCAGAATTTTGGTCCAAAACTTGATGAAATTTCATTTTTTTTTTTTTTACATTTATTTAAGTCACACAATGCCTCAAGATCTCATTTGCAACAATTGTACTTGAAATATGATCATAAATGGTGTAGTATGACTTTAAAAACTAAAATTTCATCAAGTTTTGGACTAAAATTCTGTTTGGGGGACCAAAACTGGGGAGAAATAAAATGGAGGGACTACTTTCGCGATTCAGCTAAAATAGGAGAACCAAAACTGCAATTAAGTCTAATGTTTAATGTTTATGCTCATACCTTCTCTAATAATCAATCTATTACCTATTTTTCTTATTAAATACTAATCGAATCTTAAAGTTATGAGATTAACCAAATATTAATAGTATGTATAAAATAAAATAATAAATCATCTATTTTTACCGCTGCGAATCTCTTGTAAAACTAGTGTATTTTACTTTAATTTGGGTTTAGGGTGTCACACCATCCATCAAGGAAGAAAATAAAAGGATTTACACAAAAGTGTAATATTGACCAACATGTCTCTTACTTAATTGAAAGTTAGAACTCTCTAAAACATTATTGAAACATAAACTAGATTAAAAAAGTGACAATCTTATAAAATAAAATAAAAGATTATGTGATTAATTGCGTTGAAACATATATTACACTACAAGATAATAGACATACACCTACGGTAGCTTATAGTAACAAAATTAAAAACTGTAGGTATAGATAAACTATACCCACAGATAAATTATTTATTGTTGGTATAGGTGTCTTATACCTTCGGTGACATAAAATTGTCGCTAATTGTTATAGTTACACAATTAAATTTGTGGCTATAGACACCAAAATTTTAAAATTAATATTTTTTAATTCAGCCAAAATCTTAATTATTTGTAAATATAACTTTGTATAAATATTTGCTCAATGTAAGCAAAAATAATTTTAATTGAGGCAAAATCCTATTTTTTTAATACACCCAATTTCAATTAAGCTAAAATCAAAATTTTTTAAATGGAGCACAAATAAAAATTTAATGGAGTAAAAAAAAATTAATAGAGCCAAAATGTTAATCAGTAGCAAATAAACCTTTCTCCCCAAAACCCCTAAAACCTAAAATAAGTAACAGACCTTCTTCTTCTTCTCGCCGTCGACCAACCAATCTCGCCCAATCTATTTCCTTCTTATTCTTCTCGCCGTCGACCAACCAATCCCGCCCAATCTGTTTCCTTCTTATTCTTCTCGCCGTCGACCAACCAATCCCGCCCAATCTTTTTCCTTTTTCTCGCCGTCGACCAACCACGTTCTCATTGTCAATCGACCACTGTTCTCGTCATCACTGTGACCAGCGTTCTCGCATCATCGGTAACTTTTAATTTATGTACTGTTTATATATTTTTGCAGCTTTTAATTTCTGTTTTGTTATTTATGTGTTGCTCTTTGTAATTTCTGTGTTGTTCTTTGTAATTTATGTTCTGTAATTTATGTTTTGTTTGCTTTGAATTTTTGTAATTTCTGAACCTGTAATTTTAAACCTGTGCTTTGAATTTCTGAACCTGTGCTTTGAATTTTTGTAATTTCTGAACCTGTAATTTATATAATCACTCATTATTTTAAATGAACTTTTTTTAAAAGGAAGGTTCCAACTGCTAGAAATTAAACACTAGCTTGTATCATAACAAATTAAACTGCTAGAAATTAAACTGCTAGAAATCCCTTCATCTACATATACAAAATTCTAAACAATTGATCTATTTATAATTTCTATCTGTGTGTGCTTAGGAATTGATTTTTCGTTAATCTTGTATTTTTAATACATATGTTTTATTTTGACATGCAAATTGCTAGAGCACTCAATTAGACTGATATGAGACAATGTTAATGGAATTTTAGATTGGTAAGATTAAAAATGATACTTTCAAAATCAAATCAATGAATTTAATATCTTTCCACTCTATAATTATAGCAATCAAAGTAAAAGGTTACTGCAATTTCTATACAACCAATTGTAACTAAAAAAATTAATAACATACATACATATATACATGCTCATGAAAATTACTAAAGTATCAGTTATATTGATAATCCCCTTCGAAAAGACAAGCATAGTTGCAACTTGAAATGGAAGACATTGAAATGGAAAACATTAATTTTTATATTGTCGTAAGAAATCTCATTAGGTCATTTTTTCCTTCAAAACTGTATAGTATTGAATTGAATTGCAAGTAGTGTACACATAAGGAAGAAATTAATAAAACTCAAATTCAAGAGAAATAGTTAAACAAAATAAAATTAAGAAGTTGAGAGAGTGGAGTATATATTAAAGAGTTTATTATTTAGACTAATATTTTATTTCAATTGCAGAAAATAAGTAAAATTAATAGGCAAAATCGTGCTAAGTTTGAAGATGTTCATTGTATGGGTTCAAAAAGTTTCCCAAAGTTTATTGATGAGAAGGTTGATTTCTATTTCTTTTTTTATGGCTTTAATTTAAATTAAAAATGAAATGCATTTAACTTATTTATTTGGTTGTAGATAAAAAAGGGCAAAGGAGTGTTGCCTGGACGTAAAGAGATTTACATTGATACCCGCACTCGTAAAGATGGAACAATTGTCAATGAAAAGGCTGCAAGATTGATTGTAAGTTTTGATAATAATTAAACGGTACCAATATATAAAATGTGTATAAATTAAGTTTGACAAAGTGCTGAATTTTATTTTCAAATGTATGATGATTGTATTGGGTTTTTACTTGACCTTTTAGGAGATTTTGTATTTGTTAGCCTATATGCAATGTTGAAGTTTTTTAATTGGATCTTATTGTAGTACTACATGCTTTGAATGTCAATTTCAATTTGGTATTTTCAATCATTAATAATTTTTATTTTATTTTTTAGGAAGAACTAAAAAAACATAATAAATGAGGCTGGAACTTCTCAATCAACCCAAGACACACAAGGTTCTATGTCTTGGAAGGATGACATATTTTATCAAGTACAAGGACCTGATAAAAACGGACGTGTGCGATGTATGGGCAAGATTCCTCATTCTTAAAAAAATCGAAGGTTTGTGCATCTGAAAATGAAGAGTTGCGCGAAAGAGTTAAGAATATGGAAAACTTGTTAGCAAATGTGATGACTTTAATTCAAAATCGATTTTCTGGAGCAGATGTTAATGATATAATACAAGCTGCAAGACAAGTATATCATAAGTTATTAATCTTATCCAACTAACTTCATAAGTTCCATAATCGTATTTTTCATAAGTAATATTTTCTATTTTTTGTGATAGGTTCCTGATGCTACTAGTGCTCAAAACATTTGAATTCACTTAGTCCAAACAACAACGAAAATAATGAAAATGGTAATTAGATAGTATTAGTTAATTTTAATTAAAATCATAACATTTTCTCTATTTTATTAGTAATATTTTTATGTGGAATCGTGTATTTATTCATTTGTTATTTTATTGATTGCTAGTGAAGATTAAAAGCTAATTTGTTGTTGAAGATGGAATATTGGCAAATTAGTGGACTCAATTTCTTAATATTTTTTGAGATTGTTATGTGTGACACAAGATGTCTATTTTAAATGTCTATTTTTTGAGGTTTAGGGTTGTTTTATCGTTGTAAGACTTTTATGTTAATTTTAATATATACAATGAACACCTTTTATTTTATTTTGAGTCTTAGATATATATATTTCATTGTATATTTATATTTTGTTAATTTTTATAAAATAAATTTTAAATTATTATATAATTTTTGTTGATAACAAAAATTTAATATTTATAATAAATTAATTACTCTTAAAACCTATACCAACAGAAAAAAAGTTGTCACTTAAATGTATAGCAACAGAATCAAAACCATAGGTATAATTTTTATAAATTATGGCTAAAGTATATACCAACAATAAAATATCCGTAGGTAAAATCAAATGTTTACCGCAACGGAAAAATATCTGTCACTAATCCCTATAGCCACGGCGAAAAATCCGTTAGGTATAGGTATTATATACCACGAAAAAGAATCCGGAATAGGTAATTTTTGTCTATCCCTACGTTTATACGTTTATCTACAGATGTTCACTGTCGCTAAACGTTCAATTTCTTGTAGTGATTGAATCATAAACGTTTGCAAAATTTTTTAAGAAATCAGATTATGATAAATAGGTAAATAATTGCTTGATTTTATAACTAATAGTATATATCTATATAATCGTGACTTATAATATTAACTTGCAACTTTGATATCAATTATCTCAGATAATATTGTCGCATAACTTGCAACTTCCACAAAAATTATATGGATATTAGATATGTATTGTAACGAGTGCTCATTGGAAATGTTTTGAGTTGAAAATATTTTGGTTAAATATTATATGATTGATTTAAGATATTTGATATTTTAAATTTAATCACTATAATATCATTTATTTATCGTTTTTTTGTTAAAAATGGAGGTAAACGGGTATGAGTACGGGCACCTAAGTACCTAGAGGGTAAGGGTACGTGTATTAAAGTTAATACCCAAGAGGGTACGGGCACGGTATGAGTATTTTTTATAAATCGCGGTATTAGAACGAATATTATAGTACCCTACCCAAACCCTACCCATTGCCATCCCTAGAGAGATAAAAGTCTAATATCACAAGGCAATACTTAAAAGTTTGATACAGCGCCTTCACAGATGTAACTGTGTTCTCTTGCTACCTCAAACGATTGTTTAGTATTTTTAATCAATGTTGAAATAAGTGAAAGAATATAATTTGCATCACTTTAATATTATATACACATGAGAATCAGTTTTACACAATTAGTTTGTTTTACAATTAGTTAATGAATTTAATAATATTCATAGCAATTAATATTCATATTGAGTTCTATTTTCTTTTTGACTGTACATATCCATTTTTGAAAATTGAAATATTCGGTCATAATTTTATTACATATTTAATATTTAGAATAGATTTCATTTCTTAGTTGTAATCAATTATTAATTCACTCTTACATAAGTTACCTCATCATTTAGGTTTCTACTAATCATGACATAAAATTAATCTTATTTAATTTAATTTAAGAATTGGTATTTAAAATTTAAAGACATACTTTCTTTTGACAAATAAAAATAATATAATTGTATCACCTTAAAAACAATTTCAATCGATTTTTCTTACGTAGTACTAAGCATTCATAATTATAGTAAGTAATATTCTTAATTTAGATTTTTGGTCTATTTGAATGTACAAATTATTTCAGAACCTAAAGCATATATTATAATTTATTGAGAATTTAACTACAATAAGAATTATTAAAATGGATCACATTAGTCATTATTGGATGAGAAGAAATTTCAACAAAGACAACACGTAGTGTTGTTTGATTTACACACAACGTCAAAGCAAACGAGGGAAATAGAGTGAGTGAAGCCAACTTCAACAGAGTAAGATAGATCATTAACTGCAACAAAGAGTATTCATAAAATTTAAATTAAAAAAGCTAAATCACATTTAAATAATTTTATTCAAATAGTTTTTAAAAGAAATGTAAAGTTTATTCAAATTAAATGTTTATATTGTTAACACACCTTCTAAAGTATAGGTAAATGTAAATTAGTAGCACCTATGTTTAGAAGGAGTATTATTATTATTGCAATGATTTAGTTACACTCTGCTGAAGCGTTTTCTGGATTTCAATGGATATTCGGCTTAATGAGCTAATGAAGATGAGTTTCGGGGGAAATGTCAAAAATATTGGACTTGGGTTTCAACTGTGGATGAAAATGGGAACATACTTTTTGTTTCCCAATGAAGATTAGGCTTAGTGTTCGAGTTGTCATGAAAATTGGACCTTTTTGTTTGTCCATAATATTGAGCTTGGAATTTCCAATGATTCATTGGACATTTTGAGATGCCTATGGTGGGCTTTGGTAGTGCCAATGAACATTGGCTTTGAGGTACCAATGAAGTTGGGCTTAGTGTTTGAGCATTGCCAATAAAAATTGGACCTTTCTGTTTGCCAATAATATCGGGATTTGGGGTACAATGATCATTGGACTTTTAAGATACCATGTTTGACTTTGGAGTGCCAATGAACATTGGACTATAAGGTACCAATAAAGATTGGGCTTAGTGTTTGATCTCCTAATAAATATTGGACCTTTTTGTTTGCCAATAATATTGGGCTTTGGGGTGCCAATGATCATTGGAGTTTTGAGGTACCCATGTTGTTCGAGTGCCAATGAACGTTTGGACTTTGAGGTACCAATGAAGGTTTGGCTTAGTGTTTGAGCAGCCAATGGATGCAATTTTTGTTCTCCGCAATGTTGAATGAGTGTATGAGCATAAGAAAACATACCAACTAAGAATAATATACAGTCGTTGGAAGTAACTTGACTAGGCAGTCATTTAAGGTAAAAATCGTACCTCAACAACGTACTATTTACTCACTAAGATAATTGGAGTTGGAAAGAATTTCGAATGCCAGCCGTCGACGAAGTCTTACATTCTCTTTCTTAAAGCTTGTGTTTGTAACTACAAGTTTTGATGAGACAAAGATCAAACCATTATGGTCAAAGCAACAACCTCAAAAAGAAGTTCAATATCTCATAAATAAGCTCAAATCCAAATAAATTAAATGTTAATGTAAAGGTAGATGATACAAACCAATACTTCAATTACTGAGAATAAGTCCATATTACAATGCATATGAAGTATTTTCAAAAGTCAAATAGCATTAACAAATCTTAAACTATTTTTTGACAAAATACATAAAGTGTATTCGAATACACATCTGTATTCGAATACAAAGCAGTCAGAAGCAAAGTCTCAAAATTGTATTCGAACATGATATGTGTAGTCGAATACACTTCAAGTCAGTGGCAAAAATCCTTATTCGTATCGACTACAACCTTCTGTAGTCGAATACAAAGTTAAGTCATGGCAAATTTTCACTAATCTGTATTCGACTACCACATGTGTATTCGAATACAAGTTGTAGTTTTTGAATATTTTTTGACGTTACAAAGAGGTATTACGAATACACACATCCTGTATTCAAATAACAACTGGAAGCAAACAATTTTTCAGATCTAGAATGGCTCACGATCATTGTATTATTTTAACAAAACCTCTTGGATCAATGGGCAGAATCTGAAGAGATGTTTATGAGTATTAATACCCCATAACTTCAGATCCAAACAACCACACAATCCTTGATCCAATACCTGAACAACTTTGAAACAATGATTTGATTTTTTACAAAGTATTGCATTGCATTTTCAAATCATTCAGAGAAGTTCTCAAGTACTTGAGTGTTATTTTCTTGTTTATCAATATACTCTCCTTATTCTTATTCAATCATATTGTATCACTTGTAAAAGAAAGTAATACTTTTAAAAGTAGCTTAATCTAAGATGTGGTGTCTATCTTAGAGGGTTGTTAGAAGTTTGTAGCAAGAATCCAGAGGTGGGAGTTGTTCATTTCTGACAATTAGTGGATCATTCTCTGTGGTGTGCAAGAGGGAATGGACATGCCCATTGAGTTATAGGAAACCAGGATATAATCTATTGTTTCATTTATTACGCAGCCTTACTATTGTAAGACATATATTAACTCAGAAATTCAACTTCCATTCACTAAAAACAAGACAAATTTACTAACACCTAATTCAACCCCCTCTTAGGCGTACCTCTTATACTTTCCGGGCTCAATACATGGCCAAAGCAGCTGGCTCCTCATATTCTGGCTCCATCGATCTTATTAATGGTCTGCACAGCAGTTTTTAGAAGATGTTGCTGGTAGGTAGCAAAATAAACCACCATGTTTCGTTGGTGAACACTATGATTTTTGGAGATACGGCATGCAAGCATATCTTGAGGCACAAGGAAATGATATATGGAAGCAGTAGAAAATGGTCCCTATGTTCCAAAAACAGTTATCAATGATAAAGAGAAGTAAAGATAAAAAGTCTCATGGACAGATGATGACAAAAGGGAAAGTATTGTTTGATAAAAAAGGCCAAAACATGTTACATCGGCACTTGGAATGGACGAATTTTTCCGTATATCTCATTGCAAAACAGCTAAAGAAATCTGGGATACACTTGAAATAACACATGAAGGAACTATTGAGGTAAAGCGTTCCAAACTCAACACATTATCTCAAGAGTATGAATTGTTTCGAATGCAGCCCAGAGAATCTATTCTGACTTGCAGAAAAGATTTTCTCATCTGACAACCACTTGACGGCTCTTGGAAAAAATCTTCACAATGATGAATTGAACCTTAAAGTTCTGAGATCATTAACAAGGGCATCAAGGAACTACTTATTGATGCAAAAATCTGTTCAAACTAGTGTCAACACAAAAGAGACCAAATCTCAAGTCTTCAAAGAAAAAGTTGACACTATGGAAAAGAATTCTGAAAAAACTAAACAGGAATTTTGCATGCAATAAATGTGATTCCCTCGCCTTCAGATTGTTCAATTAAATAGAGTAATTGAACGATACGAAAAAGGACAAACATGCTTGGAAAATGTTTTAAATATGCAAAGATACTCAAATGATAAAGTGGTCTTGGATACTCAAAATTTGATAACCAAACTTGAATAAGATCATTTTTGTCAAAGCAAGTAACCAATCCAATAAAGAAAAGATTATAATATGAAAAAGGGATCACTATTATAAAGAGAAAATTATTCATAGTAAATCTCATACACATGCTTTTAAAAATAGATTTATCCTACTTGTTCTTATTGTGGTCTCAAAGGGTCACACTCCTAATACTTTTCATGTTAGAAACATTAGTATTCTTAAAGGGCATTACGTGTGGATAGAGAAAGGTACTAACCATCAAGGATCCAAAGCACATTGGGTACCTAATAAAATTTGATTTTAATATTGCAGGTATGCACAAAAAGTACCTCAAATATGTGTACTTAGATAGTGGATGCTCTAAAACATATGACGGGTGATATAACAAATTTTCAGCATTGACTCTTGAATCAAAGGGATATGTGAATCTATGGAGATACAACAAAGGAAATTTTAGGCATTAGAAATTTGGCACAACCCCATCCCCCTCGATTGAGATGTATTATATGTTGAAGGTCTTAAAACAAATTCATAAGCATTAGTCAGCTTTGCGATAAAGGATACAAGATAGCCTTCAACAAAGATGAATGTATATCCAATAATGAAGCTACAAATTAAATACAATTTATCGTGTAAACGTTTCAAAAACATCTTTATACTAATCTTGACGATTTATCCTTAAAATGAAATGTCTTTTGGTAAGCGGACAATAATGATGCTCGGCTATGGCATAAGAGATTTGCTCATATTCACATGGATCATTAACAAATTGATCAAGCATGATCTTGTTGTAGGCTTAGCCAAAATGAAATTATATAAAGGATAATTGTGTGTGACAGCATGTCAAAAAGTAAGTAAACAAAGTTCCGTCAAACCTAAAAATTGTCATTTCAACCTCTAGACCAACTACAATTGATACATATGGACATGTTGGGTCCATCAGAGAACCAAAAGCTTGTGGAAATTCTATGGACTAGTTAGTTGTTGTGATGATTACTTAAAGAATTTCACTTTGGACCTTATTTTGGCAAGTAAAAAATAAGTTTTAAGGCATTAAAAACTATGCCAAGCTAGTCCAAAACGAACAATCTTGCCAAACTTGTATCAATTAGAGTGATGATGAGAAGAAAATTTCAAAATTACTTCTTGAAGATTTTGTGAAGAAAAATGGCATGTCCACCAATTTTTCTGCGGTGCAAGGACACCAAAAAAAATGGGGTTGTGAGAGAAAGAACAGATCTTTGGTAGAGCTTGCAAGAACTATGCTAAGCGACTAAACCTACCAATATATTTTTGGGCATATGCTGTAAACACATCATGCTATGTTTCCAACCGGGTAATCATTCGGCCAAATCTTAAGAAAACTCCGTATGAACTCTACAAAGAAGAAAATCCCAATATCTCTCACTTTCACATTTTTGGATGTAAGTGTTTTGTGTTAAACAACGGTAAAGACAACCTTGGAAAACTTGATGAAAAGCTGATGAAGGTATATTTATCGGTTACTCTTTATAGTAAAGCATTTAGAATCTTCAATAAAAGAACTTTATTAGTCGAAGAATCAATGCATGTAACTTTTGATGAAACTAACCCCCATAAAAGAAGAAAATTTTATTTCTTTGTGATGATGATGTTTTTGAAAGCGATGATACAAGCCAAAAGAACATCAAACTGATCAACCAGGTCAAGAAAGTGAAGTCGACATTGAAAGGCAAAATGATGATCTTCCTAAAGAATGGAGAGCCCATAAAATCATCCAATTGTTAACATCATAGGTGATATCAATAAAGGAGTCACAACAAGATTAAAACTACAAGATGCTTGCTTAAACATGGCATTTGTTTCTCAAATCGAACCCTCCAAAATTAGTGAAGCACTTAAAGATGATCAATGGATACTTGCCATGCCAAGAAGAACTAAATCAATTTGAAAGAAGCCAAGTATGGGAACTTGTCCTAATCCTGGAAATAAACACATCATTGGTACAAAATGGGTGTTTAAAAATAAACTTGATGAGAATGGCTAGTTGTTCGCAATAAAGCTAGATTGGTCGCTCAAGGATATAATCAAGAGGAAGGATAATTTTGATGAACCATTTGCCCGGTAGCAAGATTAGAAGCATACGTTTACTACTTGCGTATGCTTGTTCCATGAACTTTGAGTTATAATCAAATGGATGTGAAGAGTGTCTTTCTCAATGGATACATAAATGAAGAAGTCTATGTCAAACAACCACCTGAGTTTGAAGATTCCCAAATTCTCTTCACATGTTTACAAATTCAAAAAAAAGGCTCTCTTGGTCTAAAACAAGCCTCCAAGAGCTTGGTATGATAGATTAAGCACCTTTTTATGTGCACGAGGATTTGAAAAAGGGAAAGTCGATAAACATTATTTGTTAAAAGAGATAATGGTCACACCTTATTGGTCCAAATCTACGTTGATGATATAATATTTGGATCAACCAGCAATGACATATGTGAGATTCTCTTCAATAATGCAAGGAGATTGTGAAATGTCCATGATGGAAATTTAAACTATTTTCTTGGCTTTCACATCAAGCAACTGAGCATGGCATCTTCATAAATCAGGCAAAATATTGTAAAGAAATTACTCAAAAGATTTGAAATGGAAAACTGCAAAGAGAGTTGCACTCCATGGCTCCGAAACCTATTGTTGATAAAGATGCATTAGAGTATTTCAATCGACATATCCAAATATCGAGGTATGATTGGATCCTTATTATATCTTAACGCCAGCCGGCAGATATTATGTTTAGTGTTTGTTTGTGTGCAAGATTTTAGGCCAGATCCGAAAGAATCGCATCTTTAAGCCGTTAAAAGAATTATGAAGTATTTGAAGGAACGACAAAATGTAGGCCATATGGTACCCCAAGGGTACATATGGTAGCTAGTTGGATATACTGATTCAATTATGCAGGATGCAAAACGATCATTAAAGCACAAGCGGCACTTTGCCATATGCTTAGGCAATGCACTGTATCATGGTTTTGCAAAGAAGACTTTGTGTTGCACCTTAGTACTACAATGAAGCTAATACTATCCCAAAAGTTGTAGTGCCCAGATCTCTGGCTCAACAGCAATTACATGACTATGAAGTTGATCTCGGTTGCATTCCCCTAAGATGTGACAACACAAGTGCAATAAACATCTCAAAGAATCCAATCATGCACTCTCGGACTAAACACATCGATATACGTCATCACTTTCTACGCGATCATGTGCTAAAAGGTAATGTTGAGGTAACGTTTGTTGATACACACAATCAATTGGCTCATATCTTTACAAAACCTTTACCTAAGGACTCATTTTATAAGATCCGAAGAGAACTTGGTATTTTAAATGAAAATGATCTTTGAAATTGCATGATAC
>PGWS01033679.1:0-14553 GCA_002896235.1 Cicer reticulatum
GCAACAGAATCAAAACCTTAGGTATAATTTTTATAAATTATAGCTAAAGTATATACCAACAATGAAATATCCGTAGGTAAAATCAAATGTTTACCGCAACGGAAAAAATTATGTCACTATACCCTATAGCCACGGCGAAAATCCGTAGGTATTGGGTAATTATATACCACGAAAAAGAATCCGTCGGAATAGGTAATTTTGTCTATCCCTACGGTTTTTATACGTTTATCTACAGATTTTCACTGTCGCTAAACGTTCAATTTCTTGTAGTGATTGAATCATAAACGTTTGCAAATTTTTTAAGAATCAGATTATGATAAATAGGTAAATAATTGTGATTTTATAACTAATAGTTATATCTTATTAATCGTGACTTTATAATTATACTTGCAACTTTGTATCAATTATCTCAGATAATATTGTCGCATAACTTGCAACTTCACAAAATATTATTATGGATATTTAGATATGTATTGTAACGAGTGCTCATTTGAAATGTTTTGAGTTAGAAAATATTTTGGTTTATAATATTATATGATTGGATTTAAGATATTTGAATAATTTTTAAATTTAATCACTATAATATCATTTATTTATCGTTTTTTTTAGTTAAAATGTGGGTAACGGGTATGAGTACGGGCACCTAAGTACCTAGAGGGTAAGGGTACGTGTATTAAAGTTAATACCCAAGAGGGTACGGGCACGGGTATGAGTATTTTTTTAAATCGCGGGTATAGGAACGAATATTATAGTACCCTACCCAAACCCTACCCATTGCCATCCCTAGAGGAGATAAAAGTCTAATATCACAAGGCAATACTTAAAAGTTTTTGATACAGCGCCTTCACAGTAAACTTGTCTTCTCTTGCTACCTCAAACGATTGTTTAGTATTTTTAATCAATGTTGAAATAAGTTAAAGGAATATAATTTGCATCACTTTAATATATATTTTACATGTAGAATCAGTTTTTTACACAATTAGG
The DNA here is from genome assembly GCA_002896235.1 of Cicer reticulatum. NCBI lineage: Eukaryota > Viridiplantae > Streptophyta > Magnoliopsida > Fabales > Fabaceae > Cicer > Cicer reticulatum. Next base: position 985 of record PGWS01033679.1, read on the forward strand.
TTTGTTTTTACCAATTAGTTAATGAATTTATAATATCATAAGCAATTAATATTCATAATTGGAGTTTCTATTTTCCTTTTCTGACTGTAACATATCCATTTTTGAAAATTGAATATTCGGTCATAAATTTTAATACATATTAATTTTTGAAGAATAATTTTCATTTCTTATTTGTAATCAATATTAATTCCACTCTTACATAAGTTACCTATCATTTAGTTTTCTAACTAATCATGACATAATTAATCTTATTTAATTTAATTTAAGAATTGGTATTTAAATTAAAGACATAACTTTCTTTTTGGACAAATAAACAAATAATAAATTGTATATCACTTTAAAAACATATTTCAATTCGATTTTGTTACGTTAGTTACTTAAGCATTCATAATTATAGTAGAGTAATATTCCTTAATTTAGATTTTCTTTTGTCTATTTGAATGTACAAATTTATTTCAGAAACCGTTAAGCATATATTATAATTTATTGAAGAATTTAACTACAATAAGAAATTATCTAAAATGAGATCACATTAGTCATGTATTGGATGAGAAGAAATTTCAACAAGACAACAACGTAGTGTTGTTTGATTTACACACAACGTCAAAGCAAACGAGGGAAAATAGAGTGAGTGAAAGCCAACTTCAACAGGGTAAGATAGATCATTAACTGCAACAAAGAGAGTATTCATAAAATTTAAATTAAAAAAGCTAAATCACATTAATAATTTTTTATTCAAATAGTTTTTAAAAGAAATTGTAAGTTTTTTATTCAAATTAAAATGTTTATATTGTTAACACACCTTCTAAAGTATAGGTAAATGTAAATTAGTTAGCACCTATGTTTTAGAAGGAGTATTATTATTATTTGCAATGATTTAGTACACTTGCTGAAGCGTTTTCTGATTTCAATGGATATTGGGCTTAAAGAGCTAATGAAGATTGAGTTTAGGGGAAATGTCAAAAAATATTGGACTTGGGTTTCAACTGTGGATGAAAATGGGACATACTTTTTAGTTTCCCAATGAAGATTAGGCTTAGTGTTCGAGTTGTCAATGAAAATTGGACCTTTTTGTTTGTCAATAATATTGAGCTTTGGAATTCCAATGATCATTGGACATTTGAGATGCCTATGTTGGGCTTTGGAGTGCCAATGAACATTGGACTTTGAGGTACCAATGAAGTTTGGGCTTAGTGTTTGAGCTGCCAATAAAAATTGGACCTTTCTGTTTGCCAATAATATCGGGATTTGGGGTACAATGATCATTGGACTTTTAAGATACCATGTTTGACTTTGGAGTGCCAATGAACATTGGACTATAAGGTACCAATAAAGATTGGGCTTAGTGTTTGATCTCCTAATAAATATTGGACCTTTTTGTTTGCCAATAATATTGGGCTTTGGGGTGCCAATGATCATTGGAGTTTTGAGGTACCCATGTTGGGCTTTGGAGTGCCAATAAACGTTGGACTTTGAGGTACCAATGAAGGTTTGGCTTAGTGTTTGAGCTGCCAATGAAAATTTAACTTTTTTGTTCTCCAACAATGGTTGACGATGAGTGATGACTTCTGGGGAAAAATATGACCAACTATAGTTTTTTACTACAGTTTTGAAGAATTTTGACTACCTTAGTCTATAATGACAAGAACACCTCAAAAAACTAAACTTTTTTGCGTCAATAAGTTAATTGAGATTGGAGAAAGAATTGATAAGTCATGTCAACGAAGTTACATTCTCTTTCTTTAAGGATTGTGTTTGTAAACTACAAGTTTTTGATGAAGACAAAGATCAACCATTATGGTCAAAGAGCAAACACCTTCAAAGAAGTTCAAATATCTTCATTTATAAAGCTCAAATCCAATATTAAATGTTAAAATGTAAGGTAGATGATACAACCAATACTTCATTAACATGAGAATAAGTCATATTTTACATATGCATATGAAGTAATTTTTCAAAGTCAAATAGCATTAACCAAATTCTTAAAACTAATATTTTTTGACAAAATACATAAGTGTATTCGAATACAACATCTTGTATTCGAATACAAAGCACAGTCAGAAGCAAAAAGTCTCATAAAAATTGTATTCGACTATGATATGTGTATGTCGAATACACTTCAAGGTCAGTGGCCAAATCCTTATATCTGTATTCGACTACAACCTTGCTGTAGTCGAATACAAGTAGTCAGTGGCAAATTTTCACTATCTGTATTCGACTACACACATGTGTATTCGAATACAATGTGTAGTTTTTGAATATTTTTGAACGTTACAAAGAGGTGTATTCGAATACACACATCCTGTATTCAATATACAACTGGAATGCAATTACAATTTTTCAATCTGAATGGCTCCAGATCATTGTATTATTTTAACCAACCTCTTGGATCAATGGCCACGAATCTGAAGAGATGTTTATGGAGTATAAATACCCCATAACATCAGATCAAACAACACACAATCCTTGAATCAATACTTGAACAACTTTGAACAAAATTTTGATTTTTTTACAAAGTACTTGCATTTCATTTTCAAATCATTCAGAAAGGTTCCTCAAGTATGAGTTGTTATTTTATTGTTTATCAATATACCTCTCCTTATTCTTATTCAAAGTCATATTGTATCACTTGTAAAAGGAAAGTAATACTTTAAAAGTAGCTTAATCTAGATTAGTGGTGTGCTATCTTAGAGGTGTTGTGTAGAAGTTTGTAGCAAGAATCCCAGGGTGGGAAGTTGTTCTTTTTCTCTGACAATTAGTGGATCATTCTCTTGTGGTGTGCAAGAGGACTGGACATGCCCCTGGTTATAAGGGGAACCAGGGAAATCTATTTGTGTTCATTTATTTACTGCACCTTACTATTGTGTAGACATTATATTAACTCAGAAAATTTCAACTACCATATCACTTAAAACAAGAAAATTTACTAACACCTAATTCACCCCCCTCTTAAGGCGTACCTCTGTTTTCTTACAATTGGCATCAGAGCAGGCTCCGGTAATTTGCTCCTCGATCCTTATTAATGGCTTTCTGCACAGCAGTTTTTAGAGATGTTGGGTAGTAGCAATAAACCACCATGTTTCGTTGGTGGAACACTATGATTTTTGGAAGATACGCATGCAAGCATATCTTGAGGCGCACAAGGAAATGATATATGGAAGCAGTAGACAAATGGTCCCTATGTTCCAAAAACAGTATCAATGATAAAGAAGAAGTAAAGATAAAAGTCTCATGGACAGAGTGATGGACAAAAGGAAAGTATTGTTTTGATAAAAAGGCCAAAACATTTACAATCGGCACTTGGAATGGACGAATTTTTCCGTATATCTCATTGCAAAACAGCTAAAGAAATCTGGGATCACTTGAAATAACACATGAAGGAACTATTGAGGGTTAAAGCGTTCCAAACTCAACACATTATCTCAAGAGTATGGAATTGTTTCGAATGCAGCCCAGAGAATCTATTCTGGACTTGCAGAAAAGATTTTCTCATCTGACCAACCACTTGACGGCTCTTGGAAAAATCTTCACTATGATGAATTGAACCTTAAAGTTTGATGATCATTAACAAGGGCATCAAGGAAACTACTTTTGAATGCAAAAATCTGTCCAACTGTGTCAACACAAAAGAGACAAATCTCAAGGTCTTCAAGAGAAAAAGTGACACTAATGGAAAAGAATCTGAAAACTAAACAGAATTTGCATGCATAAATGTGATTCCCTCTCCTTCAAGATTGTTCAATTAAATAAGAGTAATTGAACGATACGAAAAAGGACACAACATGCTTGGAAATTGTTTTAAATATGCAAAGATACTCAAATGATAAAAGTGGTCTGGATACTCCAAATTTGATAAACCAAACTTGAATAAGATCATTTTTGTCAAAGCAAGTAAACCAATCCAATAAAGAAAGATTATAATTATGAAAAAAGGATCACTATTATAAAGAGAAATTATTCATAGTAAAATCTCATACACATGCTTTTAAAATAGATTTACTCCTACTTGTTTCCTTATTGTGGTGTCTCAAGGGTCATACTCCTAATACTTGTCATGTTAGAAACATTAGTATTCTTAAAGGGCATTACGTGTGGATAGAGAAAGGTACTAACCATCAAGGATCCAAAGCACATTGGGTACCTAATAAAATTTGATTTTAATATTGCAGGTATGCACAAAAAGTACCTCAAATATGTGATACTTAGATAGTGGATGCTCTAAACATATGACGGGTGATATAACAAAATTTTCAGCATTGACTCTTGAATCAAAGGGATATGTGATCTATGGAGATAACAACAAAGGAAAAATTTTAGGCATTAGAAAATTTGGCACAACCCCATCCCCCTCGATTGAAGATGTATTATATGTTGAAGGTCTAAAACAAAATCTCATAAGCATTAGTCAGCTTTGCGATAAAGGATACAAGATAGCCTTCAACAAAGATGAATGTATCATCCAAAATGAAGCTACAAATTAAATACAATTTATCGGTAAACGTTTCAAAAACATCTTTATACTTAATCTTGACGATTTATCCTTAAAATGAATATGTCTTTTTGGTAAGCGACATAATGATGCTTGGCTATGGCATAAGAGATTTGCTCATATTCACATGGATCATTTAAACAAATTATCAAGCATGATCTTGTTGTAGGCTTACCAAAAATAAATTTATAAAGGATAAATTGTGTGACGCATGTCAAAAAGGTAAGTATAAACAAAAAGTTCCGTCAAACCTAAAATGTCATTTCCATACCTCTAGACCACTACAATTGAGTACATATGGACATGTTTGGTCATCAAGAACCAAAAGTCTTGGTGGAAATTTCATATGGACTAGTTATTGTGTGATGATTACCTTAAGATTCACGTTGGACCTTATCTTTTGGCTAAGTAAAAATGAAGCTTTTTAAGGCATTTAAAAACTATGCCAAGCTAGTCCAAAACGAACAATCTGCAAATTGTATTCAATTAGAAGTGATGATGGAAGAAATTTCAAAATACTCATTGAAGAATTTTGTGAAAGAAAATGGCATTTGTCCACAATTTTTCTGCACCAAGGACACCAGACCAAAATGGGGTTGTTGAAAGAAAGAACAGATATTTGGTAGAGCTCGCAAGAACTATGCTAAGCGACTCAAATCTACCAAAATATTTTTGGGCAGATGCTGTAAACACATCATGCTATGTTTCCAACCGGGTAATCATTCAGCCAATTCTTAAGAAAACCCCGCATGAACTCTACAAAGGAAGAAAACCCAATATCTCTCACTTCCACATTTTTGGATGTAAGTGTTTTGTGTTAAACAACAGTAAAGAAAACCTTGGAAAATTTGATGAAAAAGTTGATGAAGGTATATTTATCGGTTACTCTTTATCTAGTAAAGCATTTAGAATCTTCAATAAAAGAACTTTATTAGTCAAAGAATCAATGCATGTAACTTTTGATGAAACTAACCCCATAAAAGAGGAAAATATTATTTCTTGTGATGATGATGTTTTTGAAAGTGATGATACAAGCAAAGAACATCAAACTGATCAACCAGGTCAAGAAAGTGAAGCGACATTGAAAGGCAAATGATGATCTTCCTAAAGATGGGAGAGCCGCCCATGAAATATCATCCAATTGTTAACATCTAGGTGATATCATAAGGAGTCACAACAAGATTAAAACTACAAGATGCTTGCTTAAACATGGCATTTGTTTCTCAATCCGAACCCTCGCAAAATTAGTGAAGCACTTAAGGATTGATCAATGGATACTTGCCATGCAAGAAGAACTAAATCAATGTTGAAGAAGCCAAAGTATGGGAACTTGTTCCTTAATCCTGGAAATAAACACATCATTGGTACAAAAATGGTGTTTAAAAATAAACTTGATGAGAATGGCATAGTGTTCGCAATAAAGCTAGATTGTCGCTCAAGGAATATAATCAAGAGGAAGGGATAATTTTGATGAAACATTTGCTCCGGTAGAAGATTAGAAGCAATACGTTACTACTGGTATGCTTGTTCGCATGAACTTTGAGTTATATCAAATGATGTGAAGAGTGTCTTTCTCAGTGGATAACATAAATTGAAGAAGTCTATGTGTCAAACAACCACTGAGTTTGAAGATTCCAAAATCTCTCACATGTATTAAAACAAATAAAAAAGGCTCTCTATGATCTAAAACAAGCTCCAAGAGCTTGGTATGATAGATTAAGCACTTTTTATTGGCACGAGGATTTGAAAAAGGAAAGTCGATAAAACATTATTGTTAAAAGAGGATAATGGTCACACCTTAATTGGTCCAAATCTACGTTGATGATATAATATTTGGATCAAACCAGCAATGACATATGTGAAGAATTCTCTTCAATAATGCAAGGAGAATTTGAAATGTCCATGATGGGAAAATTTAAACTATTTTCTTGGACTTCATCTCAAGCAACTTGAGCATGGCGATCTTCATAAAATCAGGCAAAATATTGTAAAGATTACTCAAAAGATTTGAATGGAAAACTGCAAAGAGAGTGCAACTCCATGGGCTCCGGAAACCTATAGTGATAAAGATGCATCAGGTATTTCAATCGACATATCCAAATATCAAGGTATGATTGGATCCTTATTATATGTAACGGCCAGCTGGCCAGATATTATGTTTAGTGTTTGTTTGTGTGCAAGATTTCAGGCAGATCCGAAAGAATCGCATCTTGTAGCCGTTAAAAGAATTATGAAGTATTTGAAAGGAACGACAAATGTAGGCCTATGGTACCCCAAGGGTAGCATATGTAGCCTAGTTGGATATTCTGATTCAGATTATGCAGGATGCAAAACGGATCGTAAAAGCATAAGCGGCACTTGCCATATCTTAGGCAATGCACTAGTTTCATGGTCCTGCAAAAAGCAAGCTTGTGTTGCACTTAGTACTGCTGAAGCTTAATACATAGCAGCAGGAAGTTGTTGTGCCCAGATTCTCTGGCTCAAACAACAATTACATGACTATGGAATTGATCTCGGATGCATTCCCCTAAGATGTGACAACACAAGTGCAATAAACATCTCAAAGAATCCAATCATGCACTCTCGGACTAAACACATCGATATACGTCATCACTTTCTACGTGATCATGTGCTGAAAGGTAATGTTGAGGTAACGTTTGTTGATACACACAATCAATTGGCTGAAATCTTTACAAAACCTTTACCTAAGGAATCATTTTATAAGATCCGAAGTGAACTTGGTATTTTAAATGAAAACGATCTTTGAAATTGCATGATACATACAGTCTGTCATCTCTCTTCAAAAACTTCATCTTAAAGTTGTTAAAAAATAAAATTCCTTGATGATTATTGTTTCTTGATATATAAATTTGTGTATTACATGTTGAGATTTCCATAAAAATTTAGTTTTTAAGCAAAAATTCGCACATGTAGTCGAATACAAATGTCTGTATTCGAATACATACTTTTCCAGAAATTCCTGTATTCGAATACAGCTTATGTGTAGTCAAATACACGTTCCCAGAACAATGTGTATTCGAATACAACTAGGTGTAGTCGAATACACCTTCGCGTTTTTGCCCAGATATAAAAGATGTTTCACATTTTAGGGTTATTTTACATTTGGTATTCGAATACACAGCTGTAGCCTTTCCTCTCTTCTCCCAAAATCTCGTCCATCCTCCTTTCACTCAGTTACCCATCCTTCTCTTTCTTGTCATTTATCATCAGATTTCTCACATATCTCACCTTTTCCCTCTAACCCATTTTTCACCAAAACCTCATTTCTCACCATGGATGCCCGCAAACGAGGACTAAAAACCAATCATGCAGCAGTGGGTCCCTCAAGAAAACGAACAAGGAATCCCAACATCACAGATTTATCCCGGCTTCTACACACACTGGGAGAAATTGATCGTTTGCGCACATTCTACTCTGACAAACGACTTATCATTCCAAAATATGGTACTTTAAACTCTTTCTCTGCCTTTAAGTTTCCTGAGTTGATCAAAGCACAACATGTTGAAGAGTTTATAGGTTACAAAGGTCCTGTTTATCCTGACTTAGTTAGGGTTTTTTATTGCAATCTCATCCAAGATGGAAAAATGCTAGTATCTCGAGTTAAGGGTAAAATCATTCGGTTAAATACCAAAACCATATGCGAAATTCTGAACATTCCCTTTAAAGGTCAAAAGCTTTGTCCCAACAACTTGTGTGAATGGGCTGATATCTCTGAGTATGATGCATATGTTGCCCTATGTCGGTTTGACAGACGCACAATGGAACAAAAGAGGACTCAGGCTGGTTCCAAATATTCCCAGCAACGGTATAGAGTGGGAAATCTTACCGTTGATTATCGCCTTTTGCACTATTTCCTTAGCTACATTATGGTTCCGAAGGCTGGAAATTACCCCCAAATTTCGGAGTTTGAATTACAAATTATGAATTTCATGTATGAAGGTTGTCAACTAAATTGGGCATACTTTGTGAAATCTGTCATGTTTGGATCCCGAGAGGCAATTGGATTACCATATGCGAAGGAAGTTTCCCGGATTTTGGAACACTTTGGGGTGGACTTTTCTGATGAAGTCATGTATACACCCACAAAAGAAAATATGTTGGATTTAGGTGTCTTGCCTAGCATGAGGATCATATGGAATGAGGAGCTTGAATCTTTTGTGCATAAAGGTGATTATGGTCAACCATCTGATGCTGCTCAAGAAGACACTGCTGGACCCTCAAATACTGCTGCCCAGGCTGATGAAGATGGCGAGGAAACAGCATATGATGATGATTATATCTCCAATCAAATGTTCATGGCTCGCCTTGATTCTTTCCAAACCTTCTTCCAAACTCAATTCGGAAATCTGACCACTTCTATCGACACTCGCTTCCAGAACATTGAAACTACTATTGCTCGCAACCATGACGCTTTATCTCAGGACATTAGTATTTTATCTGACAAACTTGATCATTTTCACATTCCAAAGGATTTTGATTAAGGAATTTTTTATCGACACTAGGATTCTATTTGTAATACGTTGAAGTACTATCTTATATTATGCCTTGTAGTTGTTTCATGTCTTAATTTGTAGTTTGTTTTATGTATGTTTTATGTACTAAGTTGAAAATTGTTATCATAAACACGTGTTGACTATTATGATGTACTTTAATTGAACTTGCCTTCATTCATTCGTTATGTCATTTCATTTTGGTACAATGTTGGTACTATTTTCCCTTTACTCGTGTGTATATTCTTGCATATGTATGTTTCCTATATTTTTCCCATCTTTTTATTCATGCAAAAGGGAGAGAAAATTTGGTATTGTGTTGCCTTAAACATCTTGTAGGTCCTCAACAATTTTTAATTATTCACATACAACGGGGAGTACGCATATATTACGGGGGAGCATTGATTCAATTTCCACAATCTCTCCACAACAACAACATTTTGTCATAATCAAAAGGGGGAGAATGTAAAACTACAAGTTTTGGATGAAGACAAAGATCAATCGTTTATGGTCAAAGCAACAACCTCAAAAAGAAGTTCAAATATCTTCATTAATAAAGCTTCAAATCCAAATATTAAATGTTAAAACGTAAAGGTATATGAGACAAATCAATACTTCAATTACATGAGAACAAGTCATATTTACATATGCATATAAAGTTTTTTCAAAAGTCAAAATAGCATTAACAAAGTCTTAAAACTAATATTTTTGACAAAATACATAAGTGTATTCGAATACAACATCCTACATTCGAATACAAAGCAAGTCAGAAGCAAAAGTCTCAAAGTTGTATTCGACTACGACTATGTGTAGTCGAATACACTTCAAGTCAGTGGCCAAAATCCTTATATCTATATTTGACTACAACCTTCTGTAGTCGAATAAAAAGTAAGTCAGTGGCAAATTTTCACTAATCTGTATTCGACTACACACATGTGTATTCGAATACAAGGTGTAGTTTTTGAATATTTTTGAACGTTACAAAGAGGTGTATTCGAATACACACATCCTGTATTCAAATACAACTGGAAGCAATACAATTTTTCAGATCTAGAATGGCTCCAGATCATTGTATTATTTTAACAAACCTCTTGGATCAATGGCCACGAATCTGAAGAGATGTTTATGGAGTATAAATACCCCATAACTTCAGATCAAACAACACACAATCCTTGAATCAATACCTTGAACAACTTTGAACAAAATTTTGATTTTTTACAAAGTACTTGCATTTCATTTTCATATCATTCAGAAAGGTTCTCAAGTACTTGAGTTGTTATTGGATTGTTTATCAATATACCTCTCCTTATTCTTATTCAAATCATATTGTATCACTTGTAAAAGAAAGTAATACTTTTTAAAAGTAGCTTAATCTAAGATAGTGGTGTGCTATCTTAGTGGTGTTGTTAGAAGTTTGTAGCAAGAATCCCAGGGTGGGAGTTGTTCATTTTCTGACAATTAGTGGATCATTCTCTTGTGGAGTGCAAGAGGACTGGACATACCCTTGGTTATAAGGGGAACCAGGATAAATCTATTGTGTTCATTTATTTACTGCACCTACTATAGTAGACGTTATATTAACTCAGAAAATTCAACTTACCATATCAAAAAAACAAGAAAATTAAACACCTAATTCACCCCCCCTTAGGTGACCCTCTATATCTTTACATCTGTTTAATTAAGCGTGCCATGAGAAGCAATAAGATAGAAAGACTTGTTAGGATCATACCTCAAAAAGGAGGACGATATATTTGGTGGTAGTGGAAGATACGTGAGTGTTGGAAAACCCGATAATTGCTTCAATCTTTGAAAGAGTGACATGCTCTAATTTAACTTAATAAACAATGTCTCAGTCTTAAGAATTGCGGAAATACACAACCTATTCCCACAAAGCAAGCAAGATGGAATAGAAAGCACCTCATAATGGTACAATGGTGAGAGCGTGTTGAGATGAAATGAATGATTAAGAAAATAAACTGATTTTTTTGTTTGAGAAATGCAAAATAAATAGCTGATCGGAGGAGATGCTCTATTTGTGCATGATGATGCGAATGAATTGAAAGATGGAGGAATTTCTCCTTATTTGAATTTACGCATGATATAGATAGATTCAAAGATAATGAATTTTCCTAAACTAAGAATTTAGGTATACCCAATCTTTGAACTTGATAAAAGATCGAGAAATATGTCTTGATTTTAGGGATATACAAAAGATTTTGTATATCTGATTAGAATGAAAGGTGCAAGGATTGTCCCAAGTTAGAGTTTTGGAAATCACAATACTTGAATGGGACAACAATGGTGTTGCTCAATTTTGGAGTATCATGTTGAAATATTCCCCTCGTATTGTGGTGTGTTAAATAAGTGTAGAGAGATTGATTGAATAAATGAGCATTTTGGTTTTTATTAATACTATGGAAATATCAATGAAAGGTGAGAGAGTTGTTGCAGTTGAAAATGAATGCCCAATTTTAGGTATATCATATGAAATATTCTCACAAGTTAGTCATAAAGTTGAAAGATCACATTTTGTTTATGTACAGAGCGTTCAATATCATTAATGAAAGAACTGAGAAGCTTGATTCATAATTATATAAGTATGATTATCCTCAAGCCGATGATGAATCATCGCAATATGAATGCATCTCCTTTGGGATAAATGATTTTACCATTATAGTAGAGTTTTCGTACTTCTCCTCATTTCAATCCGCCGAAAACAAACCTTTTGGAGGTTCTTTATGATCGACCCCTGCCAAGCATCTATGGCTTATGTTACAGCCTACAGGACTCTCTCAGTATGGACTAGATGAGCTACTTTCAAAATACCGGAACATGTGAGAATGATCAAAGAAAACGTTTCCCAAGCACAACTCCACATGCGGTCCAAAGCAGAACCGCCATAGACGGATGAACATTTCAAGAAAGAGATCGCAACGCCAATTTTTGTTATTGGTTACCATTTTTCTTGTTGCCTGCCAGATGCTCGTATCCATCCTATTTTTTCACGTATCGAAGCTAAAACCATTCAATGGTTCTCCTTCTTCTATTACACCCCTTTTTGATGACTCGATTGGTGAAATTGTAGTCACATTTCAACCTTCTCAAGTTCTGAGAACTCGTACCATCAGCATGAATTCTAGTTCCAACAAACAATTTAATTTAATGGGTCATTTTACCTACACTTGAAGCCACGTTGGAGGGACTAGAATGCCTTGACCCAAACATATCCACACTTGAACCTTGAGAAAAGTTCCTTATCAATGATAACAAGTGCTGTAAGGCTCAAATGCGTTACAATTTTATATAAAATAAATGACCCTTTTTATATGAGTAAATTCTTTTTACGGCCTCTGCCTCAAATTGGAAAAAAGAAAGAACAAATTTTAATTTCCCACTTAACCACCACGTTTAGCTCTCATCATTTTTGAAAGTTACAATTTAAATAGAAAATAGTGTCAAATGTGTTATTATTCCCGAACCATGATTAATTAGAAAAATTCCTCTCTCCTTGACTTGCTTCACACACACATCTCCCTAATTAAACAAAATCTCATCTTCTTTTTATGATTCAAGGCTAACAGAATGATCCTTAATTACCACCAAGTGATAACAATTGCGTGATAATTCATAAGGCCAAGAAATCCTACCCAAGAACTTTTATGTATAAAGTATAATTAAAACTTAAGTCAACCCATAAATATTTCTAAATTATCATTTTAGGTTTTATCCAATTTTTCCTTTAATAAAATTGATGGCGATTACTTTTTCACAGAGACAAAAACAGACGCGACACATTCTCTCTTCATTGTTGAGTAATATCACAAGCAAAGAGACTCCTTTTTTGTTCCTGCTCTCCAAGTTTATTGTGACGTAGAATTCTTTGTTAAGAAAAAAAAAGCAGTTAAAATGTGTAAGACCCATGTTGTAATTGAAAGAATACCTTCCCAATATGAAACCATTGTAGTACTTTTGTGATACATATAACCCAAAGAATACAAATGAGACACTAAATTTTATGAGTTTACTAGAACTATCACATTTCTTAAATACAAATGAACACTAAAATTTTTCTTCTTCTTCTTATAAAATAGGGCAATCTCAATGAACTCGATTTAATTATAATTTTTTAATTTAATTCAAAAAACTTACTAGTATTTATAAGGTTTTTATACAAAAAGTCGTTTCTAATTAAATAAGTAAAATACCAATTACAACTCTTATTTCCGGTATCACCTATCATAACAGGTTTCTCCCAAACTTGAACTTCAAGACTCATTAACTTGTAATAACTGCGGTTTCGCAAAGCAGGGCCAAACCAATCAAACACAAACAACGATGGAGGTGAGTTTTAAAATCATGTTGATAGTATAATATAAATAAGAAGAACACAAATAATCATAACAAAAACGTATCATAACGCAAACATTCTTCAAGTAAAATTATCACATTATAAAGTTAAAATCACTCAAAGAAAATCAATACATTTCACTATAACATCAAATCATTTAAGAGAAATAATTATCGTTTATGATACATGTTAATCATAACAAAACAGTCACAAGAAAATGA
>PGWS01033681.1:0-16973 GCA_002896235.1 Cicer reticulatum
ACACTTAGCAATTTCAACACAATTACCACGACAACTCAAATTCAAAACACTCAATCATAAACTTGAATCAAACACGACTCGCGTGAAATTGATAGACTTTTTAATAGGTAAAATAAATTTTTTAATAGGTAAAATAAATTCTCAAGGATAGTAAAAACAAATTATTGTTATCGGCTTCTTCGAAATTAAGTCACCGTGATTAAGCTCTTATATTCATTTAGTAATAATCATATTAATATTTTTTTTTTCTTCTAAATCAATATTATTAAAAGACTTTAATATATTTGTAACTCTTTTAATCCAACCAGACTTTTAAAATACATAACATGTTAAAATTAAACTAAATAAAATATAATTTTACAATTAAAGATTGCTGGCATTTAGATAATAATAGTAAATACTAAAAAATATTTTTAATTTTCAGATAAACTAGACAAAGTTCATTTTATAGTAATAAAAAATATTCAATGATTGTTTACAAGGGCCGCGAATCATCTTAGTCCATTTTTTTTTTGTAACTTTTAACATAAAATAAAAATCTAAATGTTAACAAATAATAACAATAATAGACTAATAATAATAATATTAATGGTAAAATAATTACAACAATATACTATCTTAACTCTTCATCTCTAAAGTGTGTAAACAACATTCATAAAATAAAGAAAAATATTGTATATGTATATAAATCAAAAAAGAAAACGTAACTACATTAAATTTGTCTTAAGAAATCTAAATTTAAGAAATAACAACCAAAGTCCAATTTTGTTTAATTAAATACCTTTGCAATATTAAAAATAGGCTTAACTAAGCAAGTTAAAAGGAAAATTCTATTACTAACACTAAGGAATAATATCGAATTAAAATGATATTCTTTTTTAAAATATTGGCAATTCAAGTGAACTAAACATTGTAGTTTCATAAAAATAATATTAAAAGAGACAATGATAACAACAAAATATATAGTATTATATTTTAACATAACATAATAATATTCATTTGTATGAAGAAGAAGATTAAATTATTTTGTAATATTAATGATTATTATTAACGAAACTAATTAAGCCAATTAGTAGGTATATCACAAAATATTTAAGGTGAGCAAGAAGTGGAGAGTCTAAGATTATTAAAACAAAAATAGTCATACGATAAACAAGTAAAAAATTCATAAAAAAGATAGTTAAAATCTATCAAATTAAATAGAAGATTTCTAAATAATATAAAAGACAATGCAAGGAAAACATACAACTAGACATAGAGATTTCAAATTGAAAACAACTAAATAAATAATAAAATAACACCATTAAACCAAATATTAAGTCATATATTTAATGACAAAAAATTCATGGAGGTTACACAATTAATCACACATAAGAATTTAAGTAAAATTCAATAATTAAAACACCAAACAATTAACATAATAAATAGCACATAATAAGAATTTAAGTAATTCCTAAATATTCAAATTCAAGGTGCTTACACAATTAATGACACATAATAGAAAATTAAGTAGTTAATAAAATTCAATTATTAGAAAACCAAATAGTTAACATAATTAATGGCAATAATATGAATTTAAGTAATTAGTAAAATTCAGATTCACGAAGGTTACACAATTAATGACACATAATAGAAATTTAAGTAGTTAATAAAATTCAATTATTAGAAAACCAAATAGTTAACATAATTAATGACAATAATAAGAATTTAAGTAATTAGTAAAATTCAAATTCAAATTCAGGAAGGTTACACAATTAACGACATATAACTAAAATCTTAAGTAATTAATAAAATTCAAAAATTAGAAAATCAAACAAATAACACAAGTGACATCACAATACATGCAACATACACGACACATCCACCCCCACAAGGTCCGAGAATTAATGCTCTGATACCACATGTAACGCCCCAAATTTTTTGATCCAAAAACTACTTAAAAAATATTAGTTTTCTTTTAGAAATAACTATAATTTTTTTTTGAAGTAGTTCATCAAGTAATAATTTAAAGATGCGTCAGAAAATGACTTTATATTTTTTTTTTGTAAAAGAATGTAATGCAATTTACTAAAATATTATTTATTCATTTATTTGCAAAATTAATATTCCAGATATTAGATCAATATTCACTTTATGCTCCAAAATAAAATAAAGTCTCTTAATTGAAATTCAAAATAAGCAAGGTTGACTGAAAATTAATTACATTCAATTATTTACCAGCAAATGAAATCTCAGCTCCGCATTTCTATTAAAAGTCAATAATGAAAGTAAATAACTTTACAATGTACGACAAAATTTTTAGTAATACAAAATATTATTTTTAAAAGTAAAGGTCTAATGTTCCCAACGCGCGTGCACCAATCAAACATCATTCATACGACTTTTGATATCATTAGTACCTAAATATTGGTGTAAGGGGTCAGTTCATCCACAACAAAAATAAACCAAATAATAAATTAACAACCATAAAATATGAATATAAAAATCTTTTCGTAATAAAAGATTTTAAAAAAATTGATTCTTTAATAGTTCTTAAAGATGTATCAAAAGTCATAGAATGTATCTAAATAAATCAAGTATCAATCGTATAGCAAATAATTAGATCAAATAAAATAATATAAAAATGTATGCAAGTCATGCATGCTCCTAAACATATATGATCCGGATATAACCAGCCACACAGGCGTCCACACAGAAGTCACCCATACCAATGGGGAAAATTAAACCAGCCACACAGGCGTCCACCAAAGATGCATATGATATGTCATGAAATGATAATGATGCTCAAATATACATATCACCACCCAATTAGATAATCACATAAATCACAAGCCACTTAGGCAACCACAAAGATAACAATATTTAAAATCCAATTCACCAGCCACTTAGGCAACCACAAAGATAACAATATTTAAAATGCAAATCACCAGCCACTTAGGCAACCACAAAGATAATATTTAAGAACACAAATCACTAGCCACTTAGGCAACCACAAAGATAACAATATTTAAAATGCAAATCACCAACCACTTTGGCAACCACAAAGATAAAAATATTTAAAATACAAACCACCAACCAAATCACTTAGACAACCACATAGATAAATATTCAAAACACAAATCACAAGCCACTTAGTCAACCACAAAATAATATTAAATCAAAAACACCAAAATCAAGGTTGCCGCTAAACACATCACAAAAATCAACTTAATCATATTATCATAATTAAAATTAAAACTTGTACACAATTCCCCCAAGACTCATGTAGATTTCTAAAAATCAAAACTTTGAAATGAACAAAAATCAAACTTTAAAATTAAAGACATCCTAAAAAATATTACTCACATGAGATCATAATAAAAATCATAGTTATAATTAAGTACACATAAACAACACACAAATAATAACTTTACATCAAATATATGACATCAGAACATATTACTCATGTTATAATAATAAAAATCGAAATTTATGATTAAGTTTATCAAAGCAAACATATTACTCATAAAAATAAAATATATTAGTTAAATTCTTTAAGGCAATTAAAAAATCAATATTTTTCTTTTAAGACAACAAGTTTTTTATATCAATATCTTACAAACTATTAATTTAATATCTAGCCTAACATTGCATGGGGAAAAGCCCTTACCTTAGGCGCTTTTCTTTCTTAACACCTCTAAATTTGCACGAGAAATAGCTCACGAGACAGTAATGAATTCAACACCGATAGATATTGGAATTTACGACTCAGAAAATTATTTTGAGAGTGTACGAATGACAAATAGGTGTGACAACAAGATGCCCTAATGGAAACGTATGAACATATAAGCTATTTACGTTGCACTATTACCATTGATTCTTGTCTAAAGTGTAAGTGCACTTAATTCCAACATTATACTACCAATAATTACTATTTTCTTTAATTTTATTAGGTTGTTACAAAGCCAATTGAAATTTATGTGTATGAGTTAATTTGAATTAACTAATAGAGTTCACCAAATATGAAGGTGTCCACACACTAATTTTAATAAATAAATAAATTAGAGATGTCCACAATCACCCTTTTAATTTTTTTATCTAATAGTTACGAAACCAAAAAATCTCATAGAATTATTTTGTAGACAATTATAATAAAATATAATTTTAGTTTAAAAGAGATGAATCATGATTACAAAAAGGACAATATCTTTTTGTGTCCTCTCTTAATGCACAAAAAAACTTATAATTAAATTTATAATCTTCCTTAAAAAATAATTAAGGGTGTTTAAAATGAATTAATGCACATTATGTCAAAAAGCACCACAAATGTCATAAAATCTTGGTCAAAAGAGAGTAAAGAATGGAGTCAAGTCACTAATTTTTGTTCTTTATAGGATGGACCAAAAATATTTTCAAAACACTTATACATAAAGGTTGGTTTCACTAACTTATAATATCTCATAAAATGAATACTTTTGGTCGCAAATAAAAACTAACCAAACATATAACTTATATAAATTCTAATTTAATAAATAATTCAACTAATATTTATCAACTAAAAATAAATCAAGCAAGACAAGAATATCACTCACACATAACAAAATAAAACAAACATATCTAACACATCAATTTCATGATTATCGAAACTAATCAAATAAAAAAATATCCATTTATGAAATAATGACATCATAAATAGTCCCATGTAATTGTCACGTCAAAACAATTAAATAAAAATGAAGCATTATAATTATTTAAGTAGAATAGAGTGTGATAAAAATTAATTTAATTTATTACACATAGAATAATTATTAATTTAATAATAGAATTACTAAAAAGTACATATATAATATATATGAAAATATTTGGGGTGTTACACACAACAATCGTTAAGCAAATGCAGATATAAAAGAATCCATTTTTAATACTCATTTAACTTAAACGATTTTCACAACAAACATAAGCAAACAGAAATATTAAGAGATTCCCCATTCTTAATACTCTTTTAACTTAAACCATTTCCAAAACGAACATTAAGTAAAACAAGACATTAAGAGATTCCCCATTCTTAATACTCATTTAACTTAAACGATTTTCAAACGAACATTAAGTAAACTGAGATATTAAAAGATTTCCCTTTTTAATACTCGTTTCACTCTAATGGTTTTTCACGCCAACATTAAGTAAACGTAGACATTAAGAGATTCCCCATTCTTAATGCTTGTGTTAAATCTAATGGTTTTCAAATTCCACCACAAAAACAAACTCACACCTATTATCAGATCCAATCCACAACTCACCACCAAAACACATCAATTCATTTCTCCACAGAATCCAACCATACACACAACAAATTCTCTTCAGCATTAATTAAGAACACGTCAAATACGACGAACACAAATCAACACAATCCACCACTCAAACACACAAGTTTCATTTACTCAAAATCATACATAAATGAGTTTAAATTCATTTTTCTAGGAAAACATTCATCAATATAACCAAAACCTAACTCTAAGATTTTACCCATAAAGCCTTAGATTCATTTTCCCCCAAATCAACACTTCAAACCTAACAAATTCCTTCCACACAACCACAAATAAGTCCCTAAATGCAAACTAGAAGTTTGGAAGGAGCCCTTACCTAACGTTAGCTTTAACTTGCGATTACGGTACCGCGAGTAAATCCGGTAAAAATCTCCGCTCGCAAGGTCGCTTCCAAAGTTGGTTCCCTAGCACCATAGCGTGGTAGTGAGGGCAACTTTCCCTTCTATCTCTTCGCGAAACGAAGCTTAGATCTAGATGAAACGGGGAGGTTTGTGTTTGACGTTTTTGAAACCCCTAATACCGTTTTTCTTCGTTTTCGAAACAACGAGAAGAGTGAAGTTGAGAAATTCTTGCTTCTTTATCCACTAACCCTGGGGTTTCTATCTTTGAAGCCAAAGAAAGAAAAAGAAAGCAAAATGAACGAAGAAGAAGAGAGGGAGAAAGAGGTGTTCGCGCGGCAGAGGAAGAAGAATGAGTTTTTTACTTTTTTCTTTCCTTTCTCTTTCTTTTTCTTTCCTTTTCCTCTTTTTCTTTTCCTTCCTTCCTTTTTATCTCCTTTTTTTTTTCTCCCCAAACAAATATATTACATAAAGATATTTATATATATTATAATTACTTTTAACAAATAGCTCAAAATATCTAGATATTGTTAAATTACCATTTCACCATAACGCATTAAATCCTTCGCAAAAAGATTCACCGCAGCTAATTTAATTTATTCATCGACGAGTAAATCTAATCGGCATCAAAATATCTTTTTGGTCATATAACTCCAAAATATTAATAACTTTGGCTATAAAAGCCTCCGAGTTCAATACCAAAATACACTAAAATAACATAAAGTATACTTTAAAATTATGGGTCTTACTAGTAGGTTTCAATTTCATGTAGAACTCCACGTTAACAAGTAAACCAACAAAAACAAATATTCACACTTTACTCTAAATGAAAGTTGTATTTTTTTTCATTGAAAGACTAAAACATAACTCTAAAAACCAGAACTGGATTCCATACAATGATGATAAGGGAATCAAGGGTAGGACGAAATCTCAAAAGCCACGCTTTAAAATCAAGCAACAATAAAATCAGCATATAAAAGATTAAACTTCAACAATAAGCTATAATACATAAATATATTTTCCTAAATGGAGGGTCCTACAATTTAAGTAGTGACACATAGCTTCAAAAATCAAATTTTCAAATCAGAAACAGAAAAAACAAAACACATAGCAAGGTTATATAGAAACAACAATTACGGTATAGTTAAGGTAAATTTATTACCCAATATGTCCAATGGATTGTAACACTTGAAACCAAATTCAAAATAGAGGTTATATAGAACACGGCATGTAACAAACACACGCTACAAGATATAATTTATAGATACAAAGGTTCCTTGCCAATATAAAAGTAAAGCAGGGATGGCTGGCCGTAAGAATTAAGACATACCAATGAGAACGGCTGCTAAGCTCATTAGCAGATGTGGATCCAACAGATCTGACTCTGTTTCCAGTCTTGAGCAATTCCCACACATCTTCTGTTCCATGAACACAAGCTTCAACAAGTTCTGGGACTTCTTGTGTTCCTTTTGCAGCTTGCTTTATCTCCAATCTTAAGATTGAAATTTGTTTTCATCGTCAGTGATATCTCTCAAGAAACAATACATTAATATTTCATGCATGTAGGGTAGATACTACTTACTAGACAGGGGGAAAAAACTCTAGACTACATGAATTAGTTTGTCAGCTTTAGGCAAATTCAGTTCAAATGCAGAATCGGTTGAAAAACCATGCAAGTCATTCAAGATACTTAATATTTAGAACCATGAAATGAAAATATAATAATGTCCTTTTTCTTTCAGACTCATTATCTAAACAAGCAATATCTAATAGGATTTTCATATCTTGTTTTAATTAAAATCATATGAAGTTGCTATCTAAAAACTATACAATTCTAATTAGAGTAAGAAGAATTAAAACTCACTTCTTAGTAGGTTGGGCAGAATTTTCCACTAGAAGATCTCTTATCTTCTCATTATAAACCTCCAACATGCTAACATGCAACTCATACTTCATTACGCCCTTTCTCTCTTCAGATATCCTAAATAATTCTTCCAGTGTTCTATAGTTAACTCCTCTCTCTTCCGGTGTTCCCTCCATTGTAAATGTTTTACTGGTTCCAGTTTGCCCGTAGGGAAATATGCAGACATTAAAACCATCCAATACTGAAGTAGCAATAGGTTTAGTTTGAGAAAAAACAGCCTCTGCATCATTATAAAACATTACACATATCATTGGTATGTCTTAATTCTTACGGCCAGCCAGCCTTGCTTTACTTTTATATTTCACAATCCTGCCAAAAAATTACATAATTATTCTTGTAATAAACAAATTCGGAAATTAGAAACTCAATTAATAAACAAATTCACATTCACTAAGTGTCATTCAATAATGGATCTCACTAAAGTCACACTAGAGATCTTCTCCAAACTTGAACACAAATGGCTTTCTCATTGTAAAGACACCAACAAAACACACATTCTCAGCATTGACGGCGGTGGAAGCACCGCCATTGTAGCCAAGGTTTGGATGCATAACAATAAGCACAATCTTGCCAAAAAATTACATACTAATCTCCCACCAACTACTTCTGCTTAAATTATTATTATTACCTTCTGCTGCTGCAAATATATATATAACTAAAATATATATTAGTATTAGTCATAAGTAAGTAACTAAGTAAGAAATGAGTGTTGTTGTTGACTTTCCAAATCATGATTTCTGTTATAAGTACAGCTACCTTAATTCTCAACCTTCACACAACACGTCATGAGATTTCCTCAACTTACAAACTCATGTCAAAATCAACACACTCCGATTCTTCTTCATCATGCAACGTTGTAATTGGCTTACTAGACACAGGTTGTATAAGATACTATGTTAGTTAATTAGACTAATTAGATGAATTAATTGTTAATTAAACTAATTAGTGCGGTTAGACTAATTAGTATGTGATTAATATTGTTTGTAATATGTTGGTTAAAACTTAGGAGTATTTAAGTATTGATATAAAAAAAGAAATGTAGATAAAAACATAGATTCACAGTAAGCAATGAATATATTTAGGGATGTGGCCAGTGTAATGGATGGAAAGACACGTGAGCAGCAGGTGACAGAAAATGACACAGCAGGTGCCAATGATAACATGAATAACAACCTTCCTAAAATGAGGAGTTAAGACGTGGGGAAAGAGTGAGAAGGCCCACATGGAAACTAACAGAATAGGGGTATTATATGGGTGGTTTAGAGAAGGTATTAGGCATTGATTGATGTATGCAAATTCTCTGTCTCTCTCTGATTATTCCTTCGACTCTGAACCTTCTGCCTTCTTCTCCATTTTCAGTTCTAGACCTTAGCTTTTCACCTTGAAAACTAAGAGTCAGAGAGAATAATAACTAAAAGCATCCCATCAAAATATTGTTGTTCTTCCTGTTCCAGTTTTTTTTAGTGCTTCATTTCATTGGTGCTTTCATTCTAATCATGGCAGACATACTCGGATGGAAGAAATTTTTGCAGAATTTGAAGAAAAACGCAGAAGCCATCAATTTGGTATCTGAAGATTTGCACGGCCAGATCGAGCGTTTGGAAGGTTCCAGCTGCGCTTAAATCGAACGAATGGAAGCGATTCAGGTGTCTAATGAATCTCAATTCTCACAATTAAATTCTGTGATGGCTCAAATTCTGCAACGGCTACAATCGATTCCCGGGTCTTCCCATGTCAGCGAACTCATACAAAGAACCTCCTAAAATTCATTTCAGGTACGCTCTGTGAAGCTTGATTTCCCTCGTTTTGATGGGAAAAATGTGATGGACTGGATTTTTAAGGCTGAACAACTCTTTGATTACTACTCCACACTGATGCTGATCGATTAATTATTGCTTTTGTGAACTTAGACCATGAGGTGGTACCGTGGTACCAAATGATGCAAAAAACAGATCCCATGCTATCATGGCCAGCTCTCACTCGAGCTTTAGAGCTTGATTTTGGACCATCTGCATATGAGTGTCCTAGAGCTACTTTGTTTAAATTAACTCAAACTGCATCTGTTAATGATTTTTATATGCAATTCACTGCATTAGTGAATAGAGTTGATGGATTAAGACCTGATGCTATATTGGACTGCTTCATTAGTGGATTACAAGAGGAGATTCACAGAGATGTTAAGGCTATGGAACCCAAAATTTTAAGCAAAGCATTTGCTCTAGCCAAACTATATGAAGAAAAGTACTCAACAAATAAACCGAAACCCTTCACAAGCCATGCCAGAAACTATAACCAAAACAATACCACCACCAAAAAAAACCCTCAAACTAGCCAAATAACTGACACTACCAAAAACAACTTACCTCCACTCTTACCTACCCCTCAATCCAAGCCATTATACCAAAAAACCAAAATATAAAAAAAATTCACCAGCAGAAATCCAATTAAGGAGGGAGAGAAAAAATTTATGCTACTTTTGTGATGAAAAGTTTCTCCATCCATAAATGGCCTAACAGACAAGTGATGTTATTGCAACTTGAAGATGAAGAGGAAATTCAATCAGACCAAACAGCAGGGGTGTTATTAGAAGAGGCCATTTATTAATGAGCACCATCACTTATCCTTGAATGCTATGCGCGAAGCTAATGGGATTGGTACTATTAGATTTACAGGACAAGTGGGGCAGCATAAGCGTGAAGATTTTGGTTGATGGAGGAAGTTCAGACAACTTTATTCAACCAAGAGTTGCACAAGTGCTGAAATTCCCAATTGAACCAGCAACAAACCTTAGAGTTTTAGTGGGAAACGGCCAAGTGTTAAATGCTGAAGGCAAGATTCAACAATTACTAGTGCAAATTCAGGGCCAAGAAATTAAAATACCTGTGTATTTGTTGCAAATCTCAGGTGCTGATATCATATTGGGTTCCACATGGTTAGCAACACTTGGACCTCATGTGGCTGACTATGCAGCATTAACATTAAAGTTCTTTCGACAGGGTAAATTTATTACCTTACAGGGTGAGACAAATATGGAGCCTAGTCCAACTCAACTACATCAATTCAGAAGATTGCATTACACTGATGCTATTGAAGAGTGCTTTGCAGTCCAAATTGATAAAAAAAGAAGTACCTGAAGATATTCTCAGTGAATTACCATCAGCCATTGACCCCGAAATTGCTATGTTACTACACACATATGCTGATGTTTTTCAAGGTTCCATCAACACTACCACCTCCAAGGGAGCATGACCATGCTATTCCATTGCAGCCTGGGTCTGGACCAGTTAAAGTAAGACCTTATAGATACCCCCCACACACAAAAGGAGCAGATCGAAAAAATGGTGCATGAAATGCTTCAACAAGGTATTATTCAGCCCAACAATAGCCCATTTTCTTCACCTATTTTACTTGTTAAAAAGAAAGATGATAGTTGGAGGTTTTGTACTGATTATAGAGCCTTGAATACGATTACTGTGAAGGATAGTTTTTTCTATGCCCACAATTGATGAGTTACTAGATGAATTATATGGGCTCAATTTTTCTCTAAATTGGACTTAAGGTCAGAATATCACCAAATTATGGTCAAGTCAGAAGATAGAGCTAAGACAGCTTTCCGGACACACCATGGTCATTATGAGTGGCTAGTAATGCCATTTGGTTTAACAAATGCTCCAACTACATTTCAAGCTTTGATGAATAAGATATTTCAACATGCTCTAGAAAAATTTGTTCTTGTTTTCTTTGATGATATCCTAGTGTATAGTGCCTCTTGGAATGACCACCTACAACAATTGGAGTCTGTATTAAGAACTCTACAAAAGCATGAGTTATATGCCAAGTTATCCAAATGCTCCTTTGGAACCACAAAGGTAGATTACTTGGGACACACGGTTTCAGGCAAGGGTGTGTCTATGGAAAATACTAAAGTGAAGGCAGTCCTAGAATGGCCTATTCATCCAATGTTATAACAATTGAGGGGGTTCCTTGGCCTCACAGGGTACTATAGAAGATTCATCAAGGCCTATGCTCACATTGCTGCACAATTAACCGAATTACTAAAAAAGGACAATTTTCATTGGAATACTGAAGTTGAAACAACCTTTGAGAAACTGAAGCAAGCTATGAAAAATGCTCCAGTCTTAGCATTACCAAACTTCAGTCAATCATTTATCTTGGAGACTGATGCATCTGGCATAGGAGTGGGGGCTGTTTTGGGTCAAAATGGTCATCCCATAGCTTATTTTTCAAAGAAACTGGCTCCTAGGATGCAAAAACAATATGCATATATCAGAGAACTACTAGCCATAACTGACGCTTTGGCTAAATTTAGACATTATTTGTTGGGCAATAAATTCATCATAAGGACTGATCAAAAAAAGTTTGAAGAGTCTTGATGGATCAATCCTTACAAACACCAGAACAACAAGCATGGCTCCACAAGTTTTCTAGGCTATGATTTCAAGATTGAGTACAAGCCTGGCAAGGATAATCAAGCAGCAGGTGCATTGTCCAGAATGTTTGCATTATCATGGTCTGAGCCTCATTCTAGTTTTTTGGAGGAACTAAGAAACAAATTAGTTACATAATGACCAATTGAAACAATTAATGCTGGACTGTAGGAATGCAACAACAGATAAGCACTATACAGTGCGAGAAGGATTGCTATTTGGAAGGATAGATTGGTTATTCCAACAGATGATGCCCTGATTCATAAAATTCTCCAGAATACCACAGTTCACCAATTGGTGGTCATGCTGGGATCACTAGAACGATGGCAAGGCTGAAAGCTCAATTTTATTGGCCCAACATGCAAGAACAGGTGCACGAGTATGTGCAACAATGTGCAATTTGTCAGCAGGCTAAGAGTAGCAATACATTACCTTCAGGTTTGCTTCACCCCTTACCTATCCCACAACAAGTTTGGGAGATATAGCAATGGATTTTATCACTGGTTTGCCTATTGTGAATGGTTTATCTGTTATCATGGTGGTTGTGGATAGGCTTACTAAATATGCACATTTCTTAACACTTAAGGCTGATTATAATAGTAAGACTGTAGCTGAAGCTTTCATGAGCATATAGTGAAGTTACATGGAATACCACAGTCAATTGTGTCTGATAGAGATAAGGTCTTTACTAGTACATTTTGGCAACATTTATTCAAATTACATGGAACAACACTTGCTATGTCATCAGCCTATCATCCACAAACTGATGGACTATCTGAAATTTTGAATAAATGTTTGGAAATGTAGCTGAAGCTTTCATGAGCAATATAGTGAAGTTACATGGAATACCACAGTCAATTGTGTCTGATAGAGATAAGGTCTTTACTAGTACATTTTTGGCAACATTTATTCAAATTACATGGAACAAACACTTGCTATGTCGTCAGCCTATCATCCACAAACTGATGGACTATCTGAAATTTTGAATAAATGTTTGGAAATGTATCTGAGATGCTTCACCTATGAAAATCCCAAAAGTTGGGTTAAAGCTTTGCCATGGTCTGAGTTTTGGTATAATACAACTTTTCACACTAGTTTGGGCATGACCCCTTTTAAAGCATTGTATGGAAGAGATCCTCCCACAATATCTAGACAACTCGTTACTAGTCAAGACCCTATGGAACTGAGGGAACAATTGGCTAATAGAGATGAACTGCTAGCCAAGTTAAAAATCAATTTATCTAGAGCTCAGCAGACCATGAAAGCTCAAGCTGACAGAAAGAGACATGAAGTTCAAATGCAAGTGGGTGATCAAGTATTGGTGAAATTACAACCTTATAGACAACATTCTGCTGCTTTACGGAAGAATCAAAAGTTATCTATGAAATATTTTGGTCCTTTCAAAATAATAGCAAAAATTGGAGCTGTTGCATACAAGTTAGAGTTGCCGTCCTCTGCAAGAATCCATCCAGTCTTCCATGTGTCCGCAGTTAAAGTTGTTTAAAGGTAATGTGGACGAACCCTATTTACCATTACCTCTGACAGTTACTGAAATGGGACCAGTGAATGCAGCCATAGAAAGTCATTGCAACTCGCCATCATACTTAAGGGAGCAAGTCGTATACAACAGGTCCTGGTGCAGTGGGAAAATAGAGGACAAGAAGAAGCAACATGGGAGGACATGCAGGCTATCAGAACAACTATACTAATTTCAACCTTGAGGCAAGGTTGATGTTAAAGGGGAGGGTAATGTAATGGATGGAAAGACACGTGAGCAGCAGGTGACAGAAAATGACATAGCAGGTGCCAATAATAACATGAATAACAACCTTCCTAAAAATGAGGAGTTAAGACGTGGGGAAAGAGTGAGAAGGCCCACATGGAAACTAACAGAATAGGGGTATTATATGGGTGGTTTAGAGAAGGTATTAGGCATTGATTGATGTATGCAAATTCTCTATCTCTCTCTGATTATTCCTTCGACTCTGAACCTTCTGCCTTCTTCTCCATTTTTCAGTTCTAGACCTTAGCTTTTCACCTTGAAAACTAAGAGTCAGAGAGAATAATAACTAAAAGCATCCCATCAAAATATTTTTGTTCTTCCTGTTCCAGGTTTTTTTTAGTGCTTCATTTCAGCCCAGAAACAAATATATTTAGGGATGGCCAGAAACAACAAGTTTTTCAGACAAGGGAATGGATCCTATACCAGCCGGTTGGAAAGGCACTTGCATGAATTCAAAAGACTTCAACTCATCCCATATGTAACACGTAAATAACTTTTCAGCCCCAAAAGCATTTAGTAAAAAAACATAGATTAATTTAATGTTATACGAATGGTGCATCTCTCAATATTGGTTTGGTTGGTTGATTATAAGTACAGCTACTCTTAATTCTCACATCATTTTTCAACCATGTCTGTTATTATTTATTTGAAAATGTTTTTCCTGTCTAAAATTTATGAGAAGGGTTACACACAAAATATTAGGTGTTACAGCTTAGATCACCATATAATATATATTAAACTGTTTTGCACAAAATATTTCCTCATCCATTTTAAACAATTTGCACGAAACATTATATAAGTAGATATATTTACAGTTCAAACATAAGAGTATGGACATATTAAGCAACAACTCACACAAATCACCAACTCAAATTGACAATGTGTTTAAAAAATTATATATTAGACTTATTATTAACAGAGACAATATTTACAAACACATAGCACGCAGTTTTAAAGGATGATGAAAATTGGGGTAACTACTACTACTCAAATTTCTCCATCACTTTTCATAATTTTTAGGTACCATCACTTATGTAGAAATTTCTCCTTCAAATTGCTCCATCAATTAAGATTAAATAAATAAGAATAATTAACAATGAAATAATTTAGATTGTTGAGTAACAACAAGAATTATTAGACAATTACCGGAGAAAAGCAACAAACATTTGCACGATTCACGATTCACGTTTTCACTGAATGATGAAGGTTAAATGTGGAAGGATGAAAAACATTGCATGGGTTTGATGAAGAACGAAGGTTTGAAGGATGAAAAATGGGTTTGGATTTGCGAGTGATAATGTGGGTTTGTGAAGGATGAAGAACGAAGGATGAAGGTGAAAAATGAGAGGGTTCGGCGTGATTCTTATTCTTTGGTTAACTTAGAATTTTTTTTTTTTTGTAAAAGGCTTGTTAGATCGGTTTAACAACAACAGATCTAACAAAATTTATAATAATAACAAATTTTCCACTGCCTTATGTAAGACCCTTAATTTTAAATCCTAAATTATACAATTTTAGGGTATTTGGTGTTGAATTTCTTAAGCTTTTTGCTAGTTGTTTTTGGTAATTAGTGGTTAAATGCCAAAAATATATTTTTGGAATTTAAATAAAATTATTTGTCCGAAGATAATTTATGTACGTTACGAAGAATTGGACACCAGAGAGTTTTGCTAAAAATATCACTTGTCGCTGAAAATTTATCTGTCAATTGAGTTGTGACGAGAGTAGATATTTTTATTCAAAAATGTTTGAGAATGATGATTTTCATAAATATCTAGATATTTAGGTATTTATTTGGTTTAGGTAATATATATATTATATATTATATATTTATTATTAGTAATATATATAATATATATATGATATATATATATATTATATAATATAATATATATGTATTAGAAAGGAATGAAAGGAACAGAGAAAGAAAACAAAAAACGTTTCCCTTCGTCCCCTACCTTGCGAACACTTCTTCTTCCTCCCTTCTCCCATTTCTTTTTTCGTTTCTTCCTTTGTTTTCAAGAATAGAAACCCAAGGCTTATGGGTAAGAAAGCAAAGGATTTCGGCAGCAGTCATACATTTCCTCGTTCGTTTCGAAAAACAAGAAAAAACGGTGATGTTAGAGATTTCAAAACCGTCAAACACAAACCTCTCCGTTGTTCATCTAGATGCTAAGTGCTTTGATTTCGCAGAGAGATAGAAGAAAGTTGCTCATCACTCCGCTACGGTGCTAGAGAGGTCAACTTTGGAAGCGATGACACGGACAATGTTTTTATTGGAATTACTCGCGTTACCGTAATCGCTCATTGAAGCCTAACTTTAAGGCTAGAACTCCTTCCAAACTTCTAGTTGCATTTAGGGACTTAATCTGTGGTTTGTGTGGAAAAGAAATTTTGTTAGGGTTTATGTGTTGATTTGGGAAAATGATTTAAGGCTTTATGGGTAAGAATGCTTAAAGTTAGGTTTTGGTGATATTGATGAATGTTTCGCGAAAAATGAATTTACCCCATTGGTGTATGAATTTGAGTAATATGAGTTTGACGTGTTCATAATTCATGCTTCATGAAATTTGATATCGTGTAACGTTGGGGATTTTGTGGAGAATGAATTGATATGTTTTAGTGTGAATCGTGCGATTGAATTGTGATAATATGTTGAGTTTGTTTTTGGTGTGGAATTGAAAACCATGAGTTAAACCGAGTTAGAGAAATCTCTTAAACGAGTGAAAGAGTATTAAGAATGGGGAATCTCTTAATGTCATTGTTCCTTAATGTTTGTTTCGAAAAATCGTTTAAGTGAAATGTTTAAAGAATGGGGAAATGAGTATTGAAGATGAGTAAGAATGGGAATCTCTTAATGTCTTGTTTACTTAATG
Source organism: Cicer reticulatum (assembly GCA_002896235.1). Lineage (NCBI taxonomy): Eukaryota > Viridiplantae > Streptophyta > Magnoliopsida > Fabales > Fabaceae > Cicer > Cicer reticulatum. The sequence goes on from PGWS01033681.1 coordinate 16,673, forward strand.
TTTGTTTCGAAAATCGTTTAAGTGAGTATTGAGTGAATCTCCTTAAGTTTTACTTTAATGTTTGTTTTGTGAAAATCTCTCTAATGTCTTGTTTACTTATGTTTGTTTTTGAAAAATCGTTTAAGTGAATGAGTATTAAGAATGGAGAATCTGCTTAATAGTCTTGGTTTACTTAATGTTTGTTTTGAAAATCGTTTAAGTTAGAATGAGTATTAAGAATGTGAAATCTCTTAATGTCTTGTTTACTTAATGTTTGTTGTGAAAATCGTTTAAGTTAAATGAGTATTAAGAATGGGGAATC
>PGWS01033686.1:0-11185 GCA_002896235.1 Cicer reticulatum
GGAGAGCTGGTCAAAACTGGGTGGAAGAAAAAGTCAATTTTCTTTGAATTGCCATATTGGAAGTCATTGTATATAATTTCTTCGATGTGATGCATATTGAAAAAAATTTATTTGATAGTGTTATTGGTACGTTACTCAATGTTCCAGGAAAGTCTAAAGATGGCATCAACGCAAGATTGGACTTGGTCGATATGGGAATAAGAAATGAATTGGGTCCCGTAAAGAAAGGAAATCGCACATATCTACCTCCAGCCGCTCATACTCTATCTAGAAAGGAAAAAATTGTTTTATGTAAATTTCTACACGAAGTTAAAGTTCCAGAAGGATACTCTTCAAACATTAAAAATTTGGTTTGTATGAAAGACCTCCAGTTAAAAGGTTTGAAGACCCATGATTGTCATATTCTAATGGAGCATTTGCTACCAATAGGTATACATTCCATTTTACCTAAAAAAGTTCGACTAGCCTTAACTAGATTATGTTTCTTCTTCAGGGAAATTTGTAGTAAATGTGATCGACCCTCAGAAATTTCCGACATTGCAGAGGGAAATTGTTGTTACTTTGTGTGAGCTTGAAAATGTATTTTCCACCCTCATTATTTTTGATATAATGGTTCACCTTACTTGTTCATCTGGTTAAGAGACACACTTTTGTGGGCCAGCCTATCTGAGTGAATGTATCCGATATATGAAAATATTAAAAGTGTACATAAAAAGATAGAAGTCACTAGATGGTTGTATTGCTGAACGGTACATTGTTGAAAAAGGCTGCTGAATTTTGTACTGAATATATGTCCATGTTGAATCCATAGGGCTTCCCATGTCTCGTCATTCGGGAAGAATATCAGGAGAAGATAATTGGAAGGAGACTACTGACTATATCAAGGACAGAATGGGAGCAGGTACAATTGTATGTTCTGCACAATGATGATGAGGTTCAACCGTATGTTACAATACACATGGATCAGTTATCTCGTTTGAACAGGAATAGGAATCAAAATTGGATAACTCGAGAGCACAATCGAAGTTTTATAACATGGTTAAAAAATTACATAAAGTCAAAATTTGATATAGACCCCGGATCAATTTCACAGAGATTGAGGTGGCTAGCAAATGGTCCGAGCTTACATGTCTTTTCTTACATTGGTTATGTTATTAACGGCTACACATTTTATACCAAACAACAAGATGATCAGACCACTATGCAAAATAGCGGAGTCACTCTCGTAGCTGAAGCGATGCATGTCTCAAGTGTAAAAGACAAAAACCCAATTATGCAAATCTATCATATTTTGGGGTTATCGAGCGCATATGGGAGTTAGACTACACAATGTTTCGTGTTCCCATATTTGGTTGCAAGTGGGTCGATAATAATAATGGCGTTCGGATTGATGGGTCAGGATTCTTGCTTGTCGATTTTAATAGGGTGGGATACAAAGACGAGCCTTTTATTTTAGCGTCGCAAGCTCAACAAGTGTTTTATGTCACTGATCCTTCTGATGATAAATTGGTTGTTGTCCTATCGACCAATAAAATAAGTGATGATAAAATAATGATGAAGATGTTGGTAATGATCTTTTATTTGCAACATCAAAACAACCACATGAAATTTATTCAACTAATGATGGTTTATATCTTAGAGATGGTCATGATGAGGAAATTTGGATTAATCCATCGTTTCGTATTGTAAATGGACAAACAAATGTGAATCCCACCAGGAAAAGAAGAAGGGCATCTTAATGTACATGTTTAACTGTTTGTATATAAGCCATGCATGTAATCTGAATTTGTGTTATTGTAAATATGCATGTAATCTGAATTGAGTGTTTTATACTAAGTTCTGATTAATTTATTTTCTGCCTTATATATTAGCTTGATTTGAGTGTTTTAAACAAGTTCATTTGTAACAATGAGTGTTTTATATTTAGCTTGATTTACATGAACTGAATTGAATATAAATTAGTAATTTACATGATTGACTGAACTGAACAAGAAAGATTCTCTTTTGCTTAGTGCATATATATATAGATTCTTCAGAAGTTCTCATTTCTAATAATTCATCATCTCCCTAAAGTATTGTGATAAAGACAATGATAACAATGTTTTTAATCCAATAAACAATGATAACAATGTTTTAAATGTCATCCCAACCCAAATAAACCAACACACAAAATAAAATAAAGAGACATTTTACATCGCTTATTTGAAAAAAGCGTTGTAAAAGATCCTTTTAAAAATAAATAATGAAGGTTTTATACCAAGTTCATGTAACAATGAGTGTTTTATATTTAGCTTGATTACATGAAACTGAACTGAATATAAATTAGTAAATTTACATGAACTGAACTGAACAGAGAGATTCTCTTTTGCTCAATACTTTAGGAGATGATGAATTATTAGAAATGAGAACTTCTGAGAATCGATATATATATATATATTATATATAGATTCTTCAGAAGTTCTCATTTTAATAATTCATCATCTCCTAAAGATTGTGATAAAAGACATGATAACAATGTGAAAGACAATGAGGTTGTAAAGGCCTCATTGTTTTATTACAGCGCTTCTCTTCTCTTCACCAAACTCTTCTCATTTTATGCATCTTCTTCCAAACATCAAAGCTTACTCTCTCACAATTCAATCTCCACCTCAACACCCTTTTTCTCTCTTTACATTCCTTTCCTTCTTAAAGCGTGTGCTAATCTCGATAAGTCGTTCGAACTTGGACTTCAGGTTCATTGCCATGTTGTGAAAATGGGTTTGAGTCTGAGTGTTTTTGTTAACAATGTGTTTTTTGGGATTCGCCATGATCACGTACAGGTGTTGATAAAATCATACTGTTAGATTAGGCCTGTTAGGCTGTCTGATGAATGTTATAAGCAAAGCTTTTACAGCGTTTTTTCAATAAGCGCTGTAAAATGTCTCTTTATTTTAATTTTGTGTTTGGTTTATTTGGGTTGGGATGACATTAAAAACATTGTTATCATTGTTATTGGATTAAAACAACGCTTATTTTAAAAAAGGTGTTGTAACAGGCTTTAAAAAAAACATTCATATACCATAATAAAACAAGGAGGTCTTTTACAGCGCTTTTACAAATAAGCGATGTAAAAGAGCCTTTTAAAATTATCATAATGAGACCCTTTACAGCGCTTATTTGAAAAAGCGCTGTAAAAGGCTTTAAAAAACATTCATATAACATAATAAAACACGAAGGTCTTTTACAGCGCTTATTGGGAGAAGCGTTGTAAAAGAGCCTTTTAAAAATTTAAATAAAGACGTCTTTTAGAGCGCTTTTCAAACAAGCGCTGTAAAAGGGTTACGTATATATAACAGTAACCGCTTCAGTTTCCTCTTCATTACGTAAACTTCACTATCATCTCAACTTTCATCGTTCTTCTCTTCTTTTGCAAACCTTATCATCTCGTCCATTACGAACCTTATTTCCACGATCATCTCCTTCATTTGGAACCCTCATTACGTATTTCTTCAAACCGTATTTCTGTGAACTTTCTCCAAACCCGTTTTTCTTTGCATTTTCGTCTTTTCTTTCGAACCCTCCATTATATCAGGTATTTATGTTATATATTTTTGTAATCATTAAAATCATGTTTGAGCTTGTCTTAAGATATACGATACTGATAATGTACTTAGAATAATGCATTGATGCATGTTGAGCTTGTTGACTGTTAATACTAATCCTGCAATGTTGAACTTGTTGTTAGATTAAATGGATACAAAACAAAGAACAAACAAAGATTTAGAATGTCAAAATAGAAGAAGTTGGCACCTCTAAGACTTATGAAAATGAAGTCAAACGTGGTGCAACTATCTTGTAAAAAGTCATTAAAGCAAGGAGTAATGACATCAAGTTTGAGGTTAACTATAGCTATAACTCTGTTGCTGTGTATTTTTTAATCTTTTTTAATAGCATGTATTCACTATACTGAGTTATATTAGTTGGCTGGAATGAGAGTGGTCAGCCAATTGACCCCAAACGCTCAATGTTTGCTAGTTACATTGGGGCTGTTGTTCGACAAAACATCCAATTACGATTGACGATTGGAAAAGAGGATAATGCGTTGAAGGATGCCAAAGATATAGATATGGAATGACATTAAAGTAAGTTTTTTTGATCGGTCACTCTTTTGTCATTTATAATTTTTTTCATTGAAATACTTTACTTATAATTTGTTACATTGCAGACTACTTTTGTTGTCTTAAGGAGGAACGAAAGAGATATGTTTTGAGAGTTGCTGGGTTACAAATCCATCGCGGGATTCTAGATCACATCTCTCTCATTTCTATCTAAAAGATAGAGAAGGAAACAGCAAATGTTGAAGCTCCCAAAAATATATAACACATTAATATATCATAACTGAGGAATGGAGTGCATTTGCGCCTAAACGCGTTGGACCCCGCATCTTGTCCGAGAGTGATTAATTTATTAGCATTTCGTGTTCTATTATGTCATATTCGTAGAGTATTTCAACATTTTACACAATTGCTATCTCTCTTTATATTATGAATATTAGTAAGGCAAATCGCGAAAGGGCAACAATCCACCCATCCATACAAAAAATTACGTTGGGATATGCAGCCTTGACTCCAAAAACTTTTGTAAGGTAATTAAACATCACTTTTTCATATAAATGAAGTAATTTGTATTATAAACTATAGTGTGGTAACTAATTTGTAATTATTTTTGTTTATGATCTTAAACGAAGTAGCGCAAAGACACCCAAGCCGATCAACCATTGGTCGTCATAGATATGGGAAGGAAGCGCGTGTTAATTAAAAAGAAGACGTTGTTGATAATGAAAAATGTCAAAAAAGTAGTAGAATTGTGTACAGTAACATTAATCATTTAATACACTTGAACATCTTCTTTTAATATTTTATTTTAAAATGCTATTGAACTTTATCTTTTTAAACCTACATGGTAGTTTTAGGAGATTATCGAACACCAAGTTCTGAAACTCAAGAGGGCAACGAAGGATACTTGTAGGGCAGTTCTGGTAGAAGTGTTTAATGTCCTGAGGTATTTCCGGTCGGGTTAGGGGGAAAGGATTTGGCGTAACTCCCAAAATGTATTTTTCTCAAGAGAAGCGCAAAAAAACTTCCAACGAGGAAGTATTAGAGAAGCTCAAAATTCTTACAGAGCAAGTGGCACTTTTGGTGAATACGAACAAAGACAAGCAACTCCCGGATCAACTCCAACATGAAATACAAATGGAGAGTGAAATCGCGAGTTGCAACGTCGGTCTCAAAAGTATTCCCGAGGTAATTAATTACTTACTTGATTATGTAATTACTTATGTATTAAACAAACTTATATATTAATCGTACTTATGTTTTAACTATTTGATTTAGGGTGTCACTACATGCGTGCTATACTTGTCCTCGCCTACTCATCGGAAGGTGGGAAAAGGCAAATTGTATAATACTTCAGGAGAAGTATTGCACAATACTCTGATCCCTGCGGGCCATGTCAAAGTATCACCTGTTGTTGCTTTCGAACCAACTACACTGTTGTCGATACCGGACAACGATGGAGATATGCGGTTATTGGGCAAAGCTATTGGTAGTTACGTGGCATGGCCCACCCACCTTGTTGCCCTCGAAAAAAAGATTCCTAGAAACAAATCAGTTACATCTCTCGAAAAGGTTTGTCACATTTATTCCCTAAGGTTTGTCATTTTTTTAGATTCAATAAACTAACATTTAACCTCATTTTTGTAGATCCAGTTACATAAACCACCCGTACAGCCAAAAAGAGTCAGCAAACCTCCAACATTGGAGGGTAATAGGGCTGCCAAACTACAAAGGCTGGAGGGTAATAAAGCTGCCAAAATTGCAGCAAGAAAACTGGATCGGGGAAAATCGGTCGCTGCTGCCCATGTTCCTAAAATAAGTCAGCCACGCCTTGCTAAACACGGGGCGTGTCTTGACATCCAAGTAAAACAGAACATGGACAGCAACGACGATTCCGGCATCATACCGATGAATAAAGCTATATTCGGAGATGAGTATGATGAATTTCTCGAAAAGGAGCACATATACGAAACTTCTCAACCATAAGAGCTTAGTGCTACTGTCATGTGCTTGTACATAGGTAGGAAAAATACTTTTAATTGCATTTATTGGTAATTAATTAAAATGTATTGGTAATTACTCTAGTTTAAAATTTTCATTGGAGGTTTTTGTATGAGAAGGTCGTATGCACGAGGAAATTGTCAAATAATACTACTCATATCTTGTCTCCGCATAAGCTGTCGATGTGCAAACTCGATCTAGTAACATGTAGAAAGACATTGTACATTTAAGATATGTTTATTAGAAAATAAAGAAGAATGATAAATTGTTCTTTGCACCATATAATTCAGAGTAGGTAACTAATATATTATATTATTTATATCTTTTTTAATTGAATGATTTTTAATTTATTAGTTGTGTATAAAAAAATTGATTACAGCAAATTTTTGTTGTTGTAGGCACAATTGGGTTTTTATTCTGCATCAATGCGGGTCTCTAAAGTATATACTATTTAGATCACTTGCATGCAATTACAACAATCACTCTGAAATAAAGACTAATGTTCAACACGCAAGTAATATTCATTTATTTCTTACACATATATATATCACACTTAAGGACGTTCGTTGGTATAATAATCACATTTATTCATTCGATAGTGCCTTACAAGTTTTTTGAGCTCAGAGAGGTGCTACAGTGTCGAAGAAAAAGTCTAATAACATCACATGGATCCCAATAAAGGTTTGAAATATATGCCTTTAAATTTTCATTTACAAATATATGCCTTTACGATTAATGCACAAATATTTTATTGACTTATATGTTTTTATTTTACAGTGCCCTCGTCAAACAAACAACATCGACTGTGGGTTCTACGTATTGAGATTCATGAAGGAGATTGTTAACAAGAATAAAACTATTATCCCATAAACGGTACGATATTTTCATTATATGATTTTCATATATAATTACATTATCTATATATTTGATACTAACTTAATATAATATGTTCAATTTTTATATTGCAGTACTTTGACAATTCCAAGTCCATCATATTCTGATGAAGATCTATGGAATTAAAGGAGAATGGTGTCAGTATGTGTCTTGAAATGAAAATTATTTGATTTTCTGGGAAAATAGATGTTGTTCGGGCAGGGATCTAAATATTATATGGTAGCTTGTGCATATTATGTTATTCTGTTAAGTTTTTATTATATGATATCTATAGGACCACAATATATGAACTTGCATATGAATATGTAGTTAATTAGGTTCAATGTATATGTAGTTAATTAGGTTGTAAATTAGGTATATATATATGTATCTGAATGTAGTTAATTATGTTGTAAATTACAGAGTTACATATATGTTGATTAAGTTACAGAGTTCTGTTTTTTGTCTACTGAATTGTGTGAATGCTTATGGCTATTTGAGATATAATTTTGTTGTTGTGTGAAACTGATTCTGGATCAAAATAATTTTAGATAAAAAGATAAAAGACTGTGCTTTTCTAAAAAAAAGCCATAAAAAGCTAAAAAAGCGCTTTTACTGCGCTTTTCAAAAATTTAATTTACAATATTAAAAAAAAAAAAAACACACACACACACATTTACAGCGCTTTTTTGAAAAAACGCTTGTTAAAATTTATATGTTGGTGTACATTTACAGCGCTTTTTTCTAAAAAAGCGTTGTAAAATGCATACCCATAATTCATATATTTGGTGTGCATTTTATAGCGCTTTTTCGAAAAAGCGCTGTAAAATGTGCACCCAATATATTTATTATGGGTATGCATTTTACAGGGCTTTTTCAAATAAGCGCTGTAAAATGTCCATAATTCATATATTTGGTGTGCATTTTACAACGCTTATTCACAAAAGCGCTGTAAAATGTGCACCCAATATATTTATTATGGGTATGCATTTTACAGCGCTTTTTCAAATAAGCGCTGTAAAATATGCAAAACAAACGTGCATTACATCTACATGTTTTATAGCGCTTTTTTAAAAGCGTTGTTGTATCTTTTACAGCGCGCGATTCTACAACGCTTGTTTTTTTGAAAAAACGTTGTAAATGGATTAAAAAAAGCGCCGTAAAATGTCCATTTTTTGGCGGAGTGTAATCTCCAAGATGACTATATTAATTGTGTTTATGTAGCTGGTAATTGCCACTTATTGTTAAATTATTCTCCACATTTTACTCAAATCCCTATCAAAATATATTGTTAACATGAATGAAAAATCAACACTAAAGCTGAATTTAGGCAACCTACAACCACTTCAAACCCCAAAATATCATTTTATTTATATCATCACAATACAACCTAAAACACAACAAAAATTAGCAAAAATAAAAACCCATCAAAATCAAATGGTACAAACCTTAGCATTTTAAATTAAACTCAACCCGTTCAAATTTGAGCATAATTTTGTCATTCATTTTTTCTTTTTTTCAGTTGCTTCAGGTTCATTATTGAGCTTCAAGAAGATCACTTCATCCACCAAATCAAAACTCTCATTACAATTATCTACATGATCATGAAATATAATAAAGCCGATATAAAATAATCTCACTCATCGTCATTAATCAGAATCTTATATACATTAATGATAGATTTACCTTTGGAAGTGAGTATGTGGATGAAGTGTTTTCTCCTAAAGTTCAAGTAAGTGAACATGCACCTGTTGTTGGTGCGTCTGAAACAACTGAAAAAGAAAAAAACAAGAATGATATAGATTATTCTCAAATTTAAAGGGGTTGCAGTTGAATTTAAAATACTAAGATTTTGTGTTATTATGGGGTTTTATTTTTGTTACTTTTTTTTGTTTTATTTGAGCCGTAAGTTGTGATGATAACAATACAATAAAGCTAGGATTTTATATAGGAGGAAAATCAGTTGGTGCAAATATTATTATGATATATAAGTATGCAAATATTACTTCTGGCTATATATATAAAGGAATCATGAATTAAACTCTACATTGTTCATACCCTTGCACAAAGAGCCGTATTGAAGTGGGAAAAACTAATGGAAAATATTCTTGAAAATATAAATATTGTAAAATTGATTTTTAACATTGAAGACATTTGTGTAAAACTGATTTTTTTTTGTCGTATAGTGATTGGGGCTATTTTGGAGAAATCGTTAACTTTGAGATTTTGTAGTTGGTTCAGACGATTGAAGATGCAAGTGTTTGTATTGTCTTAAACTTGCACACCTGGTGCTGCTTGGGGGAGATATATTGAAAGAAAAATATCTCTAATTTCATAATTTGTTGTTATATAAGTGTTATCATATTTTCTTCTATGTTAATTTAATCACTACACTGTTACTCTCTCTCGTATTTGATTTCTTAACTATCGAAATATAACATTTTAAACTATTTTTAATTCATTAAGTTATTCTCTAAATTATAATTTTTTTCTCCTATATTTTTTAGAGGGAATCTATCTCTTAACAATTGAAATATAATGATTTTAAATTATTTTTAATTCATCAAGTTATTTTCTAAACTATAATTTTCTCTCGCATTTTAGAGGAAGAGAAAATTTTAAAGGCTAAATTAAACATTTACTGGTTTTTATTTTTTATATAACAATTTAACTGAACAAGAAATATATAACTAATTTTTTACATGTTCGATAATATCGGATCCAATACTTATTCTTATTAACACATTTATATCATTTACATATTTCATGTGAATATATTGTTATCAAGAAATTTAGTTTTCTTAGTCTATTAACGTAAAAAAATATAAAAGTGATTAATGTGTGGATTTAAGATAAAAAAAAATAGAAATATATGAGATTAAATCCATACATTTGCACATGCTTTCCTGCAATGCTTTCGGAATTAAGAGCATCTCCAGACGGTAGGATAAAATGAGTTCGTCGTTGTAATTACGTAACCTTACGCCTCTTTGGTGAGTTCACTATTGGAGATGTGTCAAGTTGTCATACACTCGTTCTCTCACTGGAAGGAAACGGTATTTACGGATTATTTTTTATTATTATTAATTATGAATAATAATAGAATAAATGATTTGTTAGGTGGTGTTCCTATACTAGAGTGAACGAGTGAGGTCACCGTTGAAGTAAAAAAATGACTGGATTATTTCAAGATGATGTGACACGGTGACTCTATTTAATAAACCCATATTGAGTTCACCGTTGGAGATGCTCTAAAGGATGCGTTTAAACTTATTTGTACAAATATTGTTGATATATCGTAAGTTTTTTAAGTGATGCATTGTAATAATAGAATAATGTTTTATATCATCCAATCTCCTTTTTTTTTTAATTCCAATCTATTCTTATTTAGAAGTAAATTTATATTCAAGGAGTATGTAGTTGTTTTTGTCACTCACTATTCACAATTTAAATCTCAATTTGTTCATTTGCTTCATTTTTTATCAATTTGTCACTATTCAACTTTTTATTAATTTTCTACCTTTTTTCTTTTGGATTAGATTTTTGTCCTCTAGTGTTCTTATACTAAATATATATTTTTAATAAATTTGTAAGATAATACTAAAAGTGTATTTTGAGAGTGATTAAGGTCCTGAATATAAGAAATCATAATTGTTATGAATTAAATACCTATAGTATTTATTATTTTTTCTTAACACCAAAAAAATAAAGCGTTAATTGAAGATAATATATTATGTTCATTGAAAGAAAAAATATTAATATCTTTACTAAAAATCTTTATACATACTCTTTTGGGTTCACATTTCTAATTTCTTTAGAACTGTGAGTGAAAACACTGAAAATAAACAAATTGTTCGGTTGGGATTCAGATTGTTGTTTGCCACTTGTGAAAGATTAATCTCTTTTACTAAATTTAATTACGGTTGATTCATCGTTTATTTATAAATGCAGTGTATAGAATACTATTTTTTTATGACTTGTGTTATTTTAATATTTGTCATATTTTCTCAATTTAATTAATGAAAATTTAAGAATTTATTATTTTTATCTTTTTTTGTATGCATACACATTGCTTTTTTCACATATATTAATATGTTCAATATATTTGTTGTTGCTGTTAAAATAATTTTTGTATTTGAATGTATTTAACTTGATTTTTTATATTCAATATAAATTTGTAGTATTAATAAAGATGTAATTTGTATGCACTCTCTTTT
>PGWS01033700.1:0-11456 GCA_002896235.1 Cicer reticulatum
TGAATACATTGCAGCTGGGAGCTGTTGCGCTTAGATACTTTGGATGAAACAGCACTTATTGGATTTTGGTGTTGACTTGGGAATAGTACCTATCATGTGTGATAACACAAGTGCAATAAGTATTACCAAGAATCCAGTAATGCACTCCAGGACCAAACACATTGAAGTAAGACATCATTTTATAAGGGATCACTTTCAAAATGGAATCATTAAGCTTGAGTATGTTAACACAGCCGAACAGCTAGCTGACATCTTCACAAAAGCTTTACCAAGAGAAAGTTTTCTGCATATAAGGATGAAACTAGGGATCATTGATCCTAGTGAGGTATGATCTTTGATTCTTTCATAGGACACTTCTAGTGTGTGCAGTATATTCCAGTTAAATCGATTTGGGAATCGATTACCAGCATGGTAAATGGTTTACAAAATCGATTTGGGAATCGATTGCTTTGGCCCTAGAATTCAAAATTCAGAAAATTTTTTTTAACTTGCCCGAGCGTCGATTGGGAAATCGACTAGTTCAGCTTTCAACGTTAAAACAATCGATTTTGACATCGATTAAGTAAAGCTGGAAATCGACTTGGGAATCGATTTACAATATGACCGTTGTGACTAGCCGTTGTATGTAATAATTACTAAATCAATTGACATTACCAGTAACGGTAACCTAATCGATTTGGGAATCGATTTACATGGTTAAGGGTTTAAATAGGAACAGTTATCAATCGATTTCTGCACTTCAGTTCTCCAGATTTCACTAATTTTCTTTGTCTGCTTCATCTCTCTACTTCTGCAATTGTTATTTTGATACTGTCTACATTCAATCTACGATTATGGCACGAGTAAAACAAACCCAGGCACGCACTCCCTCACCTTCATCATCTTCAACCAGTGAAACCCCTTCACCACCACCCACTTTAACCAAAAGAGTACCCATTCCCACACATAAGATTCTTGCCAAAGACAAAGGCAAGGCACCTGCTGCTATTCAAGAGAAACCGAAAAAGAGAATAATGGAACACCCACGCAAAACTCCATGGCTGATGCCATGAAGGAAATCTCACAATAGAGAGGAAGAAGAAAGAATTTCTTCACCCTCCCAAGAAAGCTCCTGCATCCCAAGGAAAAGAGCAGAACCTTTTATAGTCATCAGACTTTCTGAAGAAATCCATGAGGGTCGGACTCTGGATTTTCGCTACTTTGATACAGACGTTTACCGTTTCATGAACCATAGTAGATTTTCACGGTCTTGAGACTGTTCTTCTTCTATAAATTGACAGATTATCCACGTTTGATAAGGGATGGTTATTCAATGTTTAGCCGCTGAAGAGGTTTTAAGGCTCAGGTTAAGGGAAGAGAGGATGGCTATGCCTTTGATGATGTCTCTACTATCATGATTGCCAGATTTTCACGGGAATCTATCGTACGATAGTTTGCAAGATGATAACGGCTGACGAAGGATGAAGAATCGGTGACAGGGCACACTTGCAGTTAAGACATGATGATTGATGGTTTTGTGGAAACCATTTCATTACCTATCGGTCAAATGAAGGTCCAACATCGTATGTTGATGTACACGCTGACTCGGATGCTTGTTCCACGTTCAGGTAACCATGCAGTAGTTCAGAAGTTGGATATACTACTGTTATGGGGTTTATCAAAGGAGCTCAGGAGGAGATGGGCATGGATTGTGCTAAGGCACATGCTGGAAGCTTCACAGAGCAAGCTTATGCTACCTTATCCACAGCTGATTACCAAGATTCTGAAACACTTCAAGGTTTCGTTTGTTAATGAAGAATCTGCAAAGACCACTCTAATATTTGGAGAATCAATTGTAAATCAAATGCAATTGAAAAGGTTACATGGTATTTGGATAAAACCTCAGCCTACTGTTGAACCAGCACAACCTCAGCCACAACCTCAGCCTCAACCAGCTACTGAAACAGCCCCTCCTGAATTTGTTGCAAAGATAATGGAATTCATAGAAGCTCAGATGGCACACAATGCCAAGGTGCTAGATTCACAACCCAGAATGAAACAAATTGAGGACTCTCCGAGCATCCCTGGAATTCAGTTGTTTAGTGATGTGGAGCTATTCATAGCACACTTAGGCATCAAGCTGTCATTTGAAGACATCGCAGACAACCGGTCGTCAAGCAACAGAGGAAACCAACCCAACTTCCCTAGATCACCCTGCGACACAGTTGAGTGACACACTGCTAGGTTAAAACAAGTCTTGCTCTCCTTAGATAAATAGTGAGGACCAAGCTCCTATTTAGGAGATAGAGTTTAGGACTGTGTTGTTTTGTTATGACTTGATGTTCACTCATCTATATCTATAAGCATTAGAAACTTATTCCATCTCTCTCGAATTCATATTGTTTTGATATGCTCATTTATCTCTGATAACACAAGTTTTTAGATTCAATCCATGCTTATCGTTTATTAAACATAGGGGAGGAAATTATTTTCTGCCTTTTTTATTGCCTTTAACTGCAAAGGGGAGATTAAAAATTATAACTTGTGTATACTGCTGCTGCATATTTTTTGATGCTCTGATATCTGCTCTGATAAAATGAATTATTAAATGCTTTGATTTATGATAAATAGCATGTCTACTGTTTTGTCTCGGATGTCTCTAATCTGATTTAATAATCTATAATGGTAACATATTGCTATGAATGTTGTTACAATATAATGTCTTGAATGCCAACTCAATTAAATTGTATGATTGGTCACTTATGCAAATAATGGGAGATTGGACTTTAGTCCTTTTGAATCCTAATTTTGACATAAATTACAACATACAACTGTTCATACATCATATAATAAATCTACATTTAATTGAGCAAGATTTCAGGAACAACAACTCAACCTACACACAATTGAGACATTTGCTTGGAACTCAAGAAATCAACAAAAGTTGAATATTCACTGAGTAAATCGATTGGGATTGATTTCATAAATAGGGGTTGTTAAGGAATCTAACTGTTTGTGGGTGTATAATCGATTAGGCATATCGACTGGCAATAATTAGAATGAAAATTGCACAAGTCATTGGCAACCTGTTTAACAGGCTAATCGATTGGTAATCGATTGACACATCACAAAGTAAAACTGATTGAAACAATCGATTGGAAATCGATGAACAAGTCACAGTGAAGATCCTTTTTCTGGGGTAATCGATTGGCAAAGATCGATTGCTTAGATAATATTTGAAAATAACTTGACTTGTGACAAACACAATCGATTGGACAATCTATTGTGAGAATTTCAATCATGTTAAGTTTGGTTTGAATCGATTGAACTAAACATCTGGTAGAACTTTTCAGGCAATACTACCAAATCGATTGGCACTTCGATTAATATGAAAATAGCTAAGTCACTGACTTAAGCTCAATCGATTGACAAATCGATTGAAAGAAACATTTTGAAATCACAGTGAACTTTAAGTTGTGGCCAAATCGATTCTGTGTATTTGTTAATCGATTATGAGAGTTAGTAAATCGATTAAGTAATCGATTGGTGTGATTTTTATTGAAACAAAACACCTGACATCGATTATGCAATCGATTCATATAAGTACTGAACATAATTTACTGAAAGAGTTTTTTAAAGATCGATTGGCAAAATCGATTGGCTTATGTAGTTTCAAGATTCAAGAAAAACAACCGACTCGCGATAATTGATTGGCAAATCGATTAGACCTGTTTTATACACTTTAATGAATCGATGGTAAATCGATTGATTATTTGTTTTCGAAACTATATAACTGTTTTCAATCATTCTCTCAAAAAAACACATGTAAACACTTGAAAAACTCTTGAATATACTTCAGAATACTGAAGAACTCTTAAGAACATATTGTTAACATTCTGATATTGCTTTTTCATATCAAAGCCAAAAAGATTATCCATAATCATTGAGAGAGCTGAAAAAGTATTCTTGAGAGAAAAGACAATGTTCTCACAAACAAACATTGAATAACCAAATTCGTGTGAGATACATTGATCAAATTGAAGACACCTTTTGTACTTCTTTTATTGCTTGTAATAAATTCTTTGTAAAGAAACGACTGCGAAAAATCCAGCTAGAAACTGGTGGCGATCTTCTTGGGTGAGAGGCCTCATCAAGAAGAGCTTGAACTTGATTTGTGTGAGTCATGCCGAGTGACTAACAAGGATTCAAGGGGTTAAGCAATAGGAAAGAGATTGTGTTAGATAGATAGTTTCGAGGAAACTGGACAAAATCAAAACAAGTCACAATTCTTTCTATGGAGAGAAAAAGCTGAAATCTAGACTTGGATTGTCAAGACTGGATGTAGGTGTCTCGTTGACAACTGAACCAGGATAAACCTTGGTGCATTATATCCCTATCCTTTTACTTTTGATTGTTAATCTTGTATGCCGCATTAATTCCGTTGTGTGTATAAATCTGAATAAATCTTGCATCGTATGATTGTATGTTCAATCTTAATTGTATGCTAGAACGTATTCGATTTCTATATTGCTTTAATTTGTTAAAGACTGATATATTCTGATTAATTTGAGGTCATAATAATCAACATTAAATGCCAATGAGACTTTCTAAAGAAGAATATCATAATTCTTTTTTTGAAACAAGAAATTTTTTTGATGCAGTCTTGCGTTTTTGCTTTGATTTTTATTTTTATTTTTTTATATCATGGTCTTTATACTTGATCTTCATGTTATTCTTACGAATTCTTCATTCAAGACAATTTTTTACCGAAATTTGTTTACTGGGAGCTTTTGTTTGAAATCCCACTTAGGCTGATTTTTTGTTGCTAAAATGTCAAACATATATGTTCATCTAACAAAACTTTAACATTATAATTTTTGATTCATCTACCATTTGTTCAATTGAAGAAGAGGAACCGTTGGTGGCGATATATGGTTTTTGCTAGCTTTAAAACAATACTTATTTTTCAAGAAAATAAGTTAATGCACACAAATTGTTTTTCAATTTTGGAAAATTTGGAGAAAGTTGTATAGTTGATGATTGTACCAATTCATGCACGTCTATTTTGTGGCCTTGGTTAAGGAATATGCACTTATAGGAACTTCGAGTATTGCATCCTCAGAGTGAATTTTGTTGCACCATTATACATGGTTGTAAGTCTTTTCCTGTATGTGATGGACGTCATCTATCAAGAAAAATTGGTTGAAAAAAATAAATCATGATTCATCTAATTTTTTTAAAAGAAAACTTTGAAAATCAAATAGAAATTAGAAAAGTAGAAGTGCTTCAATGAAACATTGATGAAAATTTTCTCAACAAAAAAAAAAAAAAAAGAGAGAGAAATAATAAACTGAATTAATTACTCTTTGATATCATATTACGATTTTTTTAATTCAATCATTAATAAGAAAGAAATGAATAAAAGATAAACTGAATATTATTGATAAGATGAGATAATAGAATTACAAGGATTAGATAGACTTATATAATCAATTAGATAAACAACTAACTAGTTAGTGTTTAACTAGCTAATTTAACTATTTAACTAACAAATACAATATAAAACCAGGCTTTTGTACCAGGCACCCCCCAATTTGACCTGCCACCCTCCCAGTATTTTTTAAAGACTAAATACCCTTTGTAAAACAGTATAATATTATTTTTAAAAATTACCATTCAGATTTCAACACCCCACCACTTCGAAAATTTAGACAAAAAATGTTGGGATTCGAAAGTTTAAAATTTTCGAAATGAATTTTAGTAAGTTACTCGAAACTTTTGCTATTTAAAACCTTCGAAATGCAAGTTTATTTCTCCAAAAAGACACAATATTTTTGGAAAACTTTGGATAAATGCCAAATTACTCGAAATAGGACAGTATTCAATAAATAATTCAATAAACCAGATATTTCGAAATAAACAATGAATTAAATCAACTTAAACACTAATTGAATAATCAATCCCTGAAAGTCACTAATCCACCTTCAACAACATAAATAACTTATTAAGACAACCTTAAACCAAACTTATATGTTGACATAATAAAATAAATTTATTAATCAACTTAAAAACAAATATTTGAATAAACTTAAATTTAAATAAATTTAAACTAAAACAATTAATTATATATAAATTTAACTAAACAATTAATTAAATAAACTTAATTTAATAATTAAATATATAAATTTAAATAAACAATTAAATATATAAATGAATAAATATATTTCAATAAACACTTGAATTAAATAGACTTAAAAATGCCTCAAATTGAAATATACCTCTCTTTCCCATAGCTGC
The DNA here is from genome assembly GCA_002896235.1 of Cicer reticulatum. NCBI lineage: Eukaryota > Viridiplantae > Streptophyta > Magnoliopsida > Fabales > Fabaceae > Cicer > Cicer reticulatum. The sequence goes on from PGWS01033700.1 coordinate 6,277, forward strand.
CGAGCCACGTGGTGCTCATACTGTGTCAACACATGTCTCAACATAGGTCCTCCGGGGAATCCAGCATCATCAGCATGTTCCATCTGAGGCTCAGGGACATCCTCCTCCAACTGAGGCTCAGGGACAGGTCGTCCTCCATCTAAGCTCAGGACATCCTCCTCCATCTAAGGCTCACGGACATCCTCCTCCATCTGAGGCTCACGGACATCATCATGGATGTCTTGTCTTCACCGAACGATGCCTAATTTGACGATTTGCTTCGTTTCGTCGTCTATTTTGATGCTGTTGGTGGAATTTCTCTCAACACCATCACACCTCTATCACCACCTATAATATTGCGAATAATTTGCCGAAAGCACCTCTCATCCTAGCACTGCAACATATAAATATATAAATATTAAAAAAAATTATAAAACAATAAAAATCAATGTAACAATATATAAATAATATATTAATAATATATAAATGTAATAATATATAAATAATATGTCCCATTTCGTTTCAAAAATTATAAATAATATATAAAAGCACGTTTCGAACCTTTCCCAGGTCCAAACCTTCGAAAGTGTGTTCGAGACTTTCCCAGATCCAAACTTTCGAAATTAGGTTTCGAAACTTTCCCAGAACATTTCGAAAGTTTCCCTGGCCTTGCATTTCGAAGATTTCAAATTCAAGAAACTTTCGAAAGTTTCTTGTTTCGAAGATTTCAAATATATTCGAGGAATGCATTTCGAAGGTTTCAATTCAAGGAAACTTTCGAAACTTTTCTTCTGTTTCGAATCTTACAAATGCATTTCGAAAGTTTCAAAAATTGCAAATTTTCGAAGGAAACTTACTTTGCGTTTCGAATCTTTGAGATATTCGAAGGTTGGTTGAATCTGGATCGAATATTTGAAATTTTCGAATGATTTGGTGAAAAGTGTGGGTAAAATTTTATTTTGGTTTTTATATATGTAATAGAGGGTAAAATTGTCTTTTAATCATAACTGGGCGGGGTGGCAGGTCAAATTGGGGGGTGCCTGGTACAAAACTCTAGAAACCATGGTTTATATTATCGGACCAAGAACCCATTCAAAGGTGGCCCTGAAATTAGGTCCACAGACCTAAGTATTGATGATAGTTTATCCAACCCTAATTTTACTTATTAGTACAAAAAACACTAGTAGAATTAGTTTTAATAGCATAAAATACAAAAAATATCTGCAATATAATAAAATTAAAGTGTTTTGAATATTATATATCTAAATATGGAACTTTGAAGATATCAAAATCATTAATTAATTTTTGATATATCAAAACTAATATATCAATTTGAATCAAACGAACATCACCAACAGGATAAAAAAGTCAAATAATGTCACGTTCGAACGATGAAATTACTAACAAAATATGGAAAAATAAATAAATTTATTAATAATAAATTATTTATAAAAAATAAAGAGAAAAAAATTTAAATAGATAATTTCTAAAAAAAATATGGTCGTAAACTATTCTCTCTAATCAATTAAAAAAAATGTAATTATTTTGATTTTTATAATTTATTAAAAAGTTCAACTTTTATTTGTGTCTCTATGTAAATCAATCTATGCATGTATCTTATCTTATAACTTCAAGTAGAAGATATTTTGAGATGAAAAATCAAACAAATCAAAATAAATAACCACTACGTACCCCGTCAATGTAGACAATGATTTCCTAGTCAATTAAATGAATATGTTAGTTTTTGGACTTCCAAGTCAATTAATAACTGCCAAGTCAATGTAGAGAATGACTTCCAAGTCAACGAAGAAAATTAATAAAGTGTTTCCATTTTGACTATTAGGATCCAAAGTCTTCGAGTAGGAGTCTATCATTGTTTTACAAGTCTTTTTAGTATTTAGAAGATAGTGTGGTAATCATCTGCATTTAGTTTAGTTTCGAAAGATTAATATTTTTTAGTATTTAATACATCAAAAAAATAAATTATATGATAATGAGAAAGATATATGTTAGAAATTGTGCATCAATTATGTTTTGATTTTTTTTTTTAATGTATGAATGTTATTATAATAAATTTTTTTAAATGTATAAAATTACGAAAACAAAATTAAATGCGTCTTTAAAATGTATTTTTAAATGTATCTTTAGTTAATAAATTTATCCTCATTGTTTGCTAGTCACTTTGGTCTATAAAGATAATAACAAAAGAGACATTTAAAAATGTGTGTTTTTAATTTGATAAACTTAAGTATCATAATATTACACAAGACAACAGTTGAAAGTGATATATGGTGCTACATTATTGAAAATTTATGTTTTCTTTCCTGTTTTAACCATTTATATTTTATTTTTATTGTATATTTTTACTAAAATTTAAATGATTAAAACAACGATGACAATGTAGGTGAAGTTATGATACTCCTTATTGATGTGGAATAGATAGTAGAGTTGAATTTCACTAACATTGTATTTTCTATAGACTCAAAGAATTGTATGATGCCTTTAATTGCAACTCTCATGGTATAACGCAGCTAGGTGCTATTCTTGCTAAATGTAGGTCCCTTCTTGGTGTTATTTGTAACAAATTTCATGCGGAGTTACATACTAATATAGATGTTCATTGTCTTGCAAAGGTTGTCATTTTCAATGCCAATTGTCATCTTTATTTCAATATTCAATATATGTTGATCCTTTGATTTTGACCTAATTTCACTTTTAGATCATGCTATTTTAACATAGGTACGAAATAATCTTTCTATTTCAAAATAAGAATTATTTGATCCCTCCATTTTTATAGTTTTGTTCTCATATCTTTAAGCGAAAAAACTAGTCTTTCTATTTTAAACATAGCGACTTTTAGTATGAAAAATATGGTTTTTTTTTTGCCCTAAAAGTTATATTTTCTTTTATTATTTATAATTGGGTCTACAAATCACCTTTTTTAAACTAAAAATATTATTTTATAGGTTAAATTTTAGTTTGATACCAAAACTACAACAAATGTAAAAAGAGATTAAAAGAAAGATAAAAAAATTTGATTTAAAATAGATAAAATATTTTGTAAATGTGAAAAAATAGGGAATTAGAATTACACTTTTAATTTTAATGAAATGAATTAGATTTCTCTTTAAAAAACGAACGTTAGTATAGTATAAATTTCAAGAAAAATAAATTATATAAACATAGTTTAAAAAAAGTATAAAAAACTATTTTTTATTTCTATTTATGTAGTCTTATAAATTTGATATTTTATAAGAATATAGTTGAACTTGTACTTCACTTGAAATTAATTTTGTTTGCCTCTTTTGGATCATGTGACTTTTTCTACCGATAATCGGTTTCTGTATTGTTGAAGCCACTCGTTTATGATTTGCAACTTCTTTTCCACGGCATGACTGGCAAAGTTTTTTATACAGAAATTAATAATTTCTATAATTTAAGATAATTTTATTCGTTAATATGAAGTTAATTTTTTTTAAGTGAACATGTTGACTTTTAAAAAATGTTGATACTTTAATATTATTATATTAAAAAAAAAGACTAAAATCCACAATAGTCTACATTTTAAAAAATGGATAAATTTTTTATATCATCATTTTATTTAAAATTCTTCTCTATATTCTATATTGAAATTTATATATCAAAAATGTATTTCTTTTACTCTTCAAGAGATTACAAGATGGAGGATGCGATACGTGAAATATATTTTTTCCTCCTATAACATGTCGCATATGTACATGTTATTTATTTTTAAATTTTATAACAAATGATTAATTGTTTAATTGAATAAAAAAATAATTAAAAAAAATCAAATTTATATTAATAAATTCAATAAAATACATTTAATGGGAAAGAAAATACATCAAAGTTAATGTAGTTGATTAGATGCGTCAAAACAAATTATTTTAGCAACTCCTCCTATTTTGTATTGTAGATAGATTAGCAACTTATTATATTTTGTTAACAACTCCCTCCTATTTTTTCCTCATATTTTTGGATCTAATAAATAACATATAGTAAAAAATAATAATAATAAAAACTAAATTATATTAATAAAATCAAACAAAATACATTCAATTAAAAAATAAAGTACATTACATTGAAAACATACATAAAATTTTAATTAATCAAGTTCACCTAAATGTAAAATAAATAATTTATGTTCTGCCCAAACCAATTCATATATTTGTATAGTCCAAAAAACATTATATACAAGATTCATTATATTAGAAAATATTTATAAAAAGACTATTAGAAAAAAATATTTTATTATCATTAATTTTTATGGTTATTTGTTTTGGTAAAATAACTAACAATTAAAAATTATGCTATATATGTAGTCTTATGTTATACATTCATTGAATTAACCCACTAATCTAAAATAGTTCTATTTGAATAGATATTTTTCGGCCTTTAAATTTCAACATAAATACGAAAATTGTAAGACCCATAATTTTAAAGTACATTTATATATTTTTGGTGTAATTTGAATTTTGGCTCGGAGGCTTTTAGCCAAAGTTAATGATATTTTGAAGTTATATTAATCAAAAAGATATTTTAATGCCGATTAAAATTCTGTCGATAAATAAATTGAAATTAACTGCGGTAATCCTTTACGATAAATTATTGCGTTTAGGGTGAAATGGTAATTTAAACAAATATCTAGATATTTTGAGATATTTGTTAAGTTATGTTTATTACATATATGTGTGTTTGTTTGGAGGGAAAAAGAAAGGAAAACTAGAAGGAAGGAAAAGGAAAAGAAAAGAGTATATAAGGAAAGAAGGAAAAAGGAAGAAAGGAAAAACAAAGGAAAGAAAAGAAAGGAAGGAAATTCATAAAAATTTCCATCTTCTTCCTCGGACACTCCACGCCCAAGAAAATCCCCCTCCTCCATTTTTCGTTTTCGACGCTTTCTTTCCTTCAAAACTAGTAACCCAAGGTTGGGTGAGAGTTAGATCAAGGTTTTTGCAAACTCCACTCTTCCTCTTTGATTCGTAAACGAAGAAAAAAACGGTTTTTTGAGATCCAAACACAAAACCCCTCCGTTTCCTTCTAGATCCAAGCTTCATTTCTTAAAGAGATAGAAGGAAAGTGCTCACCACCATGCTACGGTGCTAGTGAACTATTTTGGAAGCGGCGTTACGAGCGGAGATTTTACCGGAATTACTCGCGGTACCGGAAACGCACGATAAAGCTAA
>PGWS01033702.1:0-18072 GCA_002896235.1 Cicer reticulatum
AGGGGCCAGCAGATGTGTTAGAGGGGCCAACAGTAGCAGGAAAGTTCAAAAACTGACTTATGCCAAAGAATGGATGAGCTGGTTTTTCTGAGGTGAAACAAACAGTGGAGACATGGTAGAGAAAGTGGATTAGACAAGAAGAACTGAAGTCGTGGGTAGGAGTGAAAGTGTTTGAGAATAAGAGGGAATAGCTGGAGGATGTGCCGGATGTTGTATGAGCAAAAAGTGTGGAGGAAGGTGCTGGGATATGTTCTGGAGAACATTCTAGAGGTGTGGAGAACGTTTCTGGTGGTGTGGGAGAAGTTCTGGTGTTGGTATTTTTTTCTGGGTTTCCTTAGGATTAGGAGGAGGGGATGAGAATGAAATAGGAGTTGTGGTAGGTCGTCTTCCTGCTGATCTTTTCCCTTTTTAGAGAGGTGGGACAGGGATGAGGAGTGGTGATGGAGCAGAAAAGTTTTACACATGTGAGACAGATTCTTAGTGGAGGAAATTTGGAGATTTTTATCAGAGATTTTTCAGATGCAAGAGATACTCCAAAATGCCTGAAGATTTTAGTCAGGACCATGCCATAAGGCACAATGTTCTTTTTGTAATCTTTGTTGGTTGCACAAATCATGTGCTGGAGAATGACATAGGGTAGATTCAATCTCTTGCAGTTTAGAAGATGATGAAGGCATCATTATCAGATACATACTCATGGCTTCCACAGTGTGGAATCAAGGTATGTTGGCACATGTTATTGAATACCTTGGGAAAAGGCTTAAGATAGGTGGCCAAATGACGTGTGGAGTTTTCTTCAAACAAATCAGCCAAAACTTCTATCTTTCTAAGACCCAAAACCGAATACCAGTGGTCACCAAAAACAGATGACCCTTCTGTTGGTAGCTGAAGAATGGTGGCCAAAATATCTGGAGTCAATTTGATTTCCACTCCCTTAATTGTTGAGATAATTAGAGATTTGTCCGCAAATGTTTTGGCATTGCAGTAGAATGCGCGAACAACATCTGGGAAATAAGATTCAGAGATCTTTAAGAATGATGTCCAGCCAAGAACATCAATATGGTGCTGAACAACATTTCCATCTACAACAAGATTGTCAAAAACAAAAACTCAGTCAATCCCAACTGGGCGTTGAGCCCATTTTTCTTGAAAGAGTTTTGTTTTTGCAGGAGAAATCAGAGGAGTAGTAGTCTGTTTTGGTTTCTTAGTGGGGGGGAGATGGTTCAGAATCAGACGATGTGGAAGTAGAAGAGGACTGAGGAGATGAAGAACGTTTGGTATGTTTTTGGGGAGAAGGTTGTGGTGGATGGGGAGAAGATTCTGGCGGAGGAGCAGTCTGAGCAGGAGAACGTTCTTGTGGTGGGGAACATTCTGGAGAATGTTCTGGAGAGGTGGGTTTCTGACTTGTTTTTAGGTTTTGTTTCGGGGCAAGCGTTTTCTGACTTGTTTTTACGAGCAAGAAATTGAGCAATAGTCATTGTGTTTTTGGTTTTCATGTTTTTAGTTTATGGTTTTGGGTTTGAGAGAAGAGGTTCTTTTAGATTTGTAGGAGGGGGAAACGATGTTCATTGATCGATTCTCCGTTTTGATGGGGAGGAGTTGAGTGCGATGGTTCAGAGAGAAGGCCAGATTTGAGGGTGTCGATGTTTAGTGGTTGTTGATGGATTTTGTGGTGGTGGTGTTGGTGCTTTGGCTACTGGGGGCACGAATCAGAAGAGTCATCACTCTCAGAGTCTGAAATGTGAAATAATGTGGTTTAGGGTTCATGGATTTTGAAAGTACCAATTCCAGAGATGGACGAGCATGGAAGCGTCGTGAGGAGGTGATTCTAGTGCGTAGATGAGGAGGCACTTGAGCGAAGTTTTGGTGTAGGGCGAGTGTATAGTGGTGGAAGAAAAGTAGACAGAGGAATAAAGGTTGAGAACTTCTTGACTAGTGTTAGAAGAGGGAGATGCAGAAGAGGGTGTGGTGGTGTGGGCGAGGTGGTGGAGAGGGTGAACACTCTATTGATTGGTATGAAGGAGATTGAGAGGATGGTGTACAGGGAGAGACATTTTGCGTGTTGACTGTTGGTTCGAGCCATGGTCGTTTTAGAAGAAATGAAGAAGATGAACAGTGAAGTGGTATTGAGAGAGAGAGAAAGATTAAGTCCAGCTTTTGGGGAAAAGAAGCGTGAGAAGAAAAAACAGTTTTCTAACTGAGAAGATGGAGAGAAAAGGTGGAATAATGATGAGCTTATGCTGCCCAATTAGTAACAGTTTGTACTAGGAAAGAGGAAAGCATTTTGGGGGATTGAGGAGTATATGTGTCACGGCAACTCCAGCTTCAGACAAAAGGGCACGTGTAATAAATGCCAAGATTTGCCTTTTTTGATTTTGAGAGGGAAAAGGCAGACTGTTGCTTTTTCTAGAACGGAGAATGAATGAATCGTGAAACGGAGACTGATAACGATCTCGCGTTTTCTGCAGAAGCAGATTTTAACCAGAAATTTTCGGATTTTTTCATGATTCTCAGTTTTTCTTTGATTGAATTAAAACTATCCTCCACAAGAGGCTTTTGTAAAAATGTCAGCAAGTTGAGTGATTTTGAGTATCCAACAAAGATTAATTCAACATCTTTCTTAATTTGACATGATCACGAAATAAAATGAATGTTTATTTCAAATATGTTTTGATTCTAGAATGCTGAATTGGATTTTTTGACAATTTATAGCACTTGTATTATCACATAAATTGGAATACTGGAATAGCTTACAGAGTTAATCTTGAAGCTGGTTTTTAATCCACAAAAACTTGTGGAACCAGCAGTTTGCCGCTCGGAAACGTATTCGGCCTCAGTTGGTGGAAATAGTGCTATGGTGTTCTGTTTTCTGCACGACCAACTGTTTAATGCCTTCGCCTAAGAACTGACATGCTCCCTTTGTGCTTTTTCTTTCAACTTTGTCTCCAGCATAATCAGCTCACAGTATCTTATGATATCAAAAATGTGAACCTTTTTCTATACCAAAAGACCAAGATTTAGTTTTGGTTCGAACAAGATATCTAAATATGACGTTTAACTCTTGTTAAGTGAGATTCTTTTGGCGCTGATTGAAATCGAGCACATAATCTACTGCAAAACATCAATATTGGTCTAGCTAGCAGTTAGATACAGCAAGGAACCAATCATTCCTCGATATTCTTTCTTAGAAACAGATTTGTCATTTTCATCTTTTCTCTAAGATAGCAGAATGGATGCATGGGAGTTGTCAATAATTTTTCTGACTCATTCATTTTTATATTTATAATCAACAGTCTTTTGATGTATTTTTCTTGACCAATAAAGAATGCCTTTTGTTATATTGTTTGATTTGTAAACCGAAGAAAAGTATCTTAATTCACCCAATGTAACATTGCTCATTTCATAATTCACTTTGCACATAAAGTTTGGAGAAATTTTCACACAGTTTTCATTTGGTTGAATCCAAAAATGATATCATATTCCACCATATTACTTGAAATAATGAGTTAATTCATGCCCTCTGTTTTCTTAAATAAAGTAGTAATCGTATTTTTTCCTTTATCTTTGAAATCCATTTTCATTAGAATATGAACTCAAGCTGTTCATACCAAGCTCTTGGTGCTTGCTTTAGAAGCCATATAGTGCTTGGTAAGTTTGAAAAAACGTGATTTGGTTTTGATTGACTTTCAAAACCTGGGTGTGCTGTTTTACATACACCTGTTCATGATTAAATCCATTTAAAAAAACACTTTTAACATCCATTTGAACAGTTTGGATAAGTTTATGAGATGCATATGCAAGAAGTATTTCTAATAGCTTCTAACCTTGCAACTGGAGCAAAGGTTTCATCATAGTCTATACCTCTTTTTGTTGATTGTAGCCTTGAGCTACCTAACTTGCTTTGTTTCTCAACAACCTTACCTTCTTCATCAAGTTTGTTTTCTGAATACCCATCGAGTGCCAATGACTCTTTGATCTAATGGATTTGGTACTAAAGTCCAAACTTCATTATTGTCTCAAATCTGCGGTAGTCTTCTTATCCTTCATGGCATTTACCCAGTGATTGATACAGTAATAGCATCTTTGATTGATTTTTGGTTCAATCTGAGATATCATTGGCATGCTGTCTTCATCATTCTTGAAATATTTTCTGGTTCTGATTCCATCAGCCGTGTCTCCAATGATCTGGGTTTGAGGATGGATTCTCAATTGTTTTCTAGTATAGCTCTTTTTTGGTGGAGTAATGAAACGGAGATTGTTTATTCATTCTCTGTTTTCTTAGCTAGACTAGATTTGATTGTTGTGTTTCAATTTGAGTGTTTCTTCTTCCTCATCTTTTTACTTATCGTCTAAATCGATCAAACTCATCAAACAATACATGCATACTTATTATTCAGAACAACTGTTAGTTTCAGAATTGAACACTACTATAGACCTTTTAGATTCGGTTGAGTACCAAGAAGATTGCTTTTATAATCGGATTTGGCATCAAATTTTCCAATAAGGTCTTTGTTGTTTAAAATGTACAATAACACCCAAAATATGAAGTAAGAGATGTTTGGTTTTCTGTTTTTTCACAGATTTCGTAAGGAGTTTATGTTGATGATTTTTTCTGATAGATACACGGTTCAAGAATAGCAAGAAGTGTTTATGGCTTCTGCCAAAAGGTACCTTTCACACATTTGATTCTTCTAAAATAGGTTCTTGACATTTCTTGTAGTGTTCTATTTTTTCTTTACCGACACACTCCATTTTTGTTGTGGAGTCCTTGCACATGATATTCAGATTGTGAGATAAGTATCTCAAGTCATCAAAAAAGTTTTTGAATGAGGCATTTATGAATGTCTCCTCCGTGACCACTCCTTACAGAGATGATATTGGAGTCTTTTTCATTCTGCACCTTTCTTTTTACAAATAAAGTTTTGAATGAATTCAAATGCATCATCTTTTTGTTTTAAAAACAGAACCCAATGTAAAAATCTTGAGAAATCATCAACAATAACAAAACCATATTTTCATCCTCTAGACTTGTTTGTTTTGAACAGGCCCCGAATAAATCTATGTGAAGTAGTTGAGAGAGTATCTTTTTGTTGTTACAAAATCTTTTGTATGAAAGCTAATTTGATTGCTTACCTTTGCACAAGCTTCACAAATTTTATCTTCTCAAAATTAAGTTTTGGTAAGCCTCTAACAAGCATCAAGTTTGGAGATTTTTGAAATCTGTTTTCATCAGCTGATATCTCCAGCCCTGTTTAAATTGCCAAATCCATTTATCTTTATTGATTGATATAAAGCATGATTCAATCGATAATTCTTCAAGATATAAAACATATTAAATTTTTGCTTTCGTTTTCCCAGAAAACAAAATTTCTCCAGTTTTAATGCTTTCTTGATTTCCACATACCTTTTAGCTTGAAAAACGACTTCGCATCCATTGTCCACATAGCTGTACGTATGCATTAGTAAATTGTGTTTAAACCTTCCCACATTATTGTAACATCATATTTATTTGAGCAACGAGTTTGTCTATCAATGGTTCCATTACCTTTAATTTGAGCTTGATCATCCATTTCCAAATGTGAACGAACCACCATCGGCTTCTTGATGAAGGTATGAACAAGTTCTATTCCTATCATCGTGCCTTGAACGAGTCCAATGTCCAAGAACCAATGCTTTCTCTTTGTATTTTGAAAACCACCTGCATGTGATATTATTTCAGTCTTAGGTACCTCACTTTGTTTTGGGGTCCTTTGTATGAGTTAGTTTTTTAAATGCTATATCATTCCCTCTTTTAGAAACATTGTGTGGTTAGTTGTTTGATTTTGAAATGGGTTTACCAGTATAGGGATTCATCAAAGATTTGGGCTTTGAGTTTAAAAGAGTTTCATAAATGTAGCAACTTGTAAATTTGAAACTTTCTCCGTCTTGGGAGCCTAAACCTGGAGAACGTTCTCCGCCGTTTTGCTGTTTCTTTGACAGCTGTTTTGACATAATGAGTGTCTCCTTTTTTAAAAACCCTCTTTCTTTCAGAATTTTTTCATGTCCTCTTCTTCTAAGTAGCAAGCAAATTCCCAGATGTCCCAAGTAATTCATTACAATATCGAGCATCTAGTCTTTGCATTTTTCTTCTTTCTTTCTGGGACAGCAAGAAGTTTCAATAGAGTTTGGTTTTTGATTTGATTGAAACCAAGACCGGCCTTATCAAAAATTCCTATTTGAGAATCCATGATATTATGAAAAGTTTCAGTGGCCTTAATGAAGTTTAGTAAATCTGTTTTGAGAAGTCATTTTCCATTTTTAAGTCGAACGTTCTCTTTTGTAATGCAGAACGTTCTTGACATTTTGACTTTTCAAAAATTTTGTTTCTTTCAATTCTTGAATCATATTCTTTAACGTTATTTAGCCTGACTTTCTTCTTTTTCTTCTTTCTCTTTATAAATTTTTCTTTTAGAGAACTACATTTTTGAATAAGAAGATTTGAGTCATTTAGCAATTTATTCAAATTCATTTCCCATTTGTTGACATAAATGACAAGGTTTCAGATTTATATACCTCTTCTTCCCTCTGTTTGTGCCATCAAGCCATATGTTGGGCTTCTTCTTCTTCCTTCACTTTCTGATTCTCTGAATCATCCATGTGCCATCATTGATTTCTTTTTGAAGGGAAATCGTTTTGGTGGATTTCTATTTGATGGACATTCTGCTTTGTAATGTCAATTTGTTGCATCCAAAACTGTGAACTTGACTCTTGTCAAATCTCTGTTTTAGGATTTTTGTTTTGAGATTCCCTTTTGATTTGATCTTTCTTCTCATCATTCTGTGTATTCTTCTAGTGAGAAGCGTAATTTCATCAGCATCTCCCTGTTCTTCTGATTCTTTCTCTACTGGTATGTGATTTTATCTTGAGAAGCTTTAGTGCTATTGCCTTTCCTTCTTGAATGGTTTGTCTTCCTTGCAACAGTACTTCATGAGCTCTTTAGTGGTTCAATTAGTTTCTTTTAGAGCAGTGATTCAATGGGGTCTTGGCTTGACTTATGGTTGTCACCATTGGTACTCCAAATAATTGGAAGCACCTCATGATTTTTCTTACTCGTTTCTTGCACAGTATAAGCTTTTGCCAAAGAGAATGCATTTCATTACTATTGTGGTGAATCTTGAGTATATTCATCAATAGTTTCTCCTTCTTCTTGCATTTCGAACAGTTCGAAATTGTCCTTATACCAATGTCTATTTTGTTTCTTTGACATGGCTTGTTCCTTCATGATGAGTTTGTAATGTACCCAAATTCTTTTGCAGTTGCGCATTCATCTACCTTTCACTTTCTTCCCTGCTTAAAGCGCATGAATAAGAATAAATTGAGCTTAGAGTTTAAAAGTACCTTAGCTTTATCATCTGTTGTCCAATCTGCTTCCCTTTTTAAGGCAAGTTTGAAATCATCTTGATAACCCTTGGTGTGAAATCTCCGTCTGTAATGATGCGAAACATTCCTGTGTCTTGAGATTTTAAGAAAGCTGCATTTTGTTTTTCCAAAAGTAATAGTCTGATCCATCAAAGAATGGAGGTTGGTTTGAGGATCCTCCTTCAAACAATGTATTTTTGCTTTCGACATTCTTCTAGATCTTTTCTCTAACATTGTTAGGTGTTTTGAACTTTTTAGAGACCGAGCTCTGATGCCAAATTTGAAGTAACAATGTCGATTTACAAGGAATGTGGTGGTTGAATTGTAAATGTACCTTTTTAAAAATTCCTGTTAAAAAACTTGAGAGAAATAACTCAAGATTGATCTTGGTTATGATAACAGAAACGAGAACGCTCTTGGTTTTGTTATAGTAAACAGAGACGTTCCTTGATTAATTGAAAACAGAAAATCTGTTCTAAAGTTTAGTTAATTTCAGTATAATAATAGAGAGATAAGATAGAGAATACCACAGCAAGGATTTTTATCCGTTCACCAACGTGGGTTACGTCCAGTCCTCACACTGTGAGATTTTCCACTAAGTGTAAAAGAGCCTTGTTTGAACTTACAACACCCTTAGTCTTAGATCAGCCTTGATCTATTTCCACCTCTAATGCTTTTCTGACCCAAAATACGCAAAGTAACCAAGCACCTATCTAACCTTGATAGGAAGTAATCTTAAAACTAATATATAGAACCTTCTTATAGTTTGAGTTTTTAAACAATTTGATTGGTTTTGCAGAATCTCTGGAATTTCTCAACTTTGTTTGAGATTGATTCTTTACAAAGCGTCTAATGATAATTGCGAAACTTAATATATGAATATGAATTAAAGCAACTGTTTCGCAGAAACCAGTGAGATGATTGCCTCTTGTTTTGCAGAATTTCAAGTATGTATGTGATTGATTATGGATTTCAAAGCACTTGAATTTCTTGCCTTAGAATCGGATAATGGCCTTCTATTTATAGGTTGTAGATGTACTTGAATGAAGGTACAAGAGCGTTGGAGAGACTTTGCTTTTTGACTGAACATTATTTTCAGAATAAAATAATCCTTCTTTAAATAGCTTTTTACTGATAGATGGTTTAGCATTTAAAGCAGTGTATGTCCTTTCTTAGAAGTCTCTTGACGGTTTCTTCAGTTGATCTGGATGGTGCATCTCTCTGTCGTGAGTCTTGAGTGTAGCTAGAGAAGATTACGAAATGAAATGCATATCAAACAAGATAAACAGATTGTTGTCTCGTGCAGAAAACGGAGAATGATTAACACTTCTTGTTTGTCAGTTTAACTTTCTTGAGCTTCAATAATCATATGAGTTCCCTTAAAACGTTCTGGATTTCCTTTGTTATTGTCTTATCAATGTCCAGATTGATCGAGACTTTCTTGACATTGATTTTTAGAGTTTGCAGACTGTCATGATTTTTGTCTGTCTTTGAGTCCTATTTGATCTTTGAGATCAAATAACCTTTTTGTCTAGATGATTCCTACTTGTTCTTTGCCATTATTGATAGTATATGAATAATTTTCAGGGCAGCTCTCTTGTCAAAGAGTAGAAAAGGTTTGAACATATGCTGTGATGACACGTTGTTGAAGCTGAAGATCAATTCTCTGTTATGATGCAGAATGATCTTGTTGCTGCTTTTTCTTGATTTGCTGATTTTGTTCTTAATTAATCCACTCAAAAACACATGTTAAATTAACATAACATTTTAGAATCAAAATTAACTTTCTTAATTAACCTTTGTTTATTTTCATCAAAACTTTAAATATAGAGTTTGTCTCAACACCCCTATATAGAGCTACATTACAAGTCAAAAAAGATAAATCATAAATAAGATATCCTTAAAATAAGAAATACATCATAAAATATTCTAAATAAACATATAAATTATATATCATAATAATATTTATATTTAGATATTAAATATATTTTAAATTAAAATCTAAAATCTTTATAATGATATTTAAATATCATTCTCAAACACAATTACAATAAATTAGTTTTACATAAAAGGTTAAAGTTCAATAAGAATCCATAATTTTTCATGTCATACATTATGAAATATGTTTTACAAAAGTAGCCGACGTGGCAAAAATAGCATATTTGTCATTAAATGTGAACTAATATTTTAAAAGGAATATAAAAGGTGAGGAAATGAGCTTGTGGTATTTGGAAAGGCCACAACTCATAACTATATCCAAGGAATAAGTATCTAAAAATATGCTATTCTTGAGGATATTAATAAGCCTTATGATGACTATGGGATCTATCTTCAAATTAATGCTTATTAATTAGGTAGTAATAAACATGCAATATCTTAAGGTTCCCTGGTAATCATGAAACAATTTGGATTTAATTCATGAAACCCAATTTATTGATGGACGCAGGAAAAACGAATAACTTTGAAACTTAAACACATGTCATGTAGTCATAAAGACAGCCACTTCTTACAATAAAACTAAAAACACAACTAAACATAAGTAAGATTAGAGACAATATAGTTCAGACGACTCATACGTGATATAAAAGTTCTACTAATGACCTAATACATTAACTAATAAAAGTGTAACAAAAGAATTGAGATGTACAAGGCATCATACTTCCTCACTCCACCCAATGTTTCCGAGCCTTAGTCCCAGTGCTAAATCATGTGTAAGTTATTTAGTCATGTGTGTTGTGTCCAACTTTTATCATTGTTGATCGTTCTCACACACTATCTCGAGGTCGATCCATATAGAAACTTTGCCTCGAAATTTATGACGACTTCCAATTTGTCATTTGTTTTTGTTGGATAATCTTCAAAAGGAATCTATAATAATTTCAAAATATACAATACATAAAAAAAAAATAAGAGCTAAGATTTTTAGTAACATTAGAAAAATGGAGAAAAAGTATTTAAAATATGTAAACATCGTGCTAAACTCGTACATAACATAAGAACATTCAACCTCGAGTCATATCTTCATATCAATCTCTATCTACCCACAGTGTTTATCCCATATATGCAAACAATTTTGGAAATCGAGTGTTTTTTTACTTCACCGTGGAGATCTAAGACATCATAAGTCGATCATAGTATCTACGGGATAACGGTGACCAAAATCTTAAGCGGCATCCCAACCTCTAAAGAGATAATCGCGATCATATAAATCATTTCAAGGATACACTACATTAATCAACCTCGTACACTACACACACAACATTGGATTTATCACACAACACTGAAATATTTGTCTCTAGAAGGATGCAGCATAAAGTCACTTAATATTTACGTGATATGAGATTCAAACACTTAAATAATATTAGTGTTTTGGAATTGTTCCCACAAAATAACTTGTTATCGTCAAAATAAGTAAAATGTCTAATTTTTCAAACCAACTTGGTTCTAACTGATGATCGCATGAAACAACCTCAATGATTGCTTAATGGGTTTTTGTGAGGCAATGACATATTATGGACTTGTGGACATTCCTTTGCACAAACACACTTATACATGGTTCCACGATTTGGGATCAAAATCGCGCAGTAGAAGAAAGATTGGATAGAGTTATGGCAACTTTCTCAATTAATGTAGTCTTTCTATAATTGCACTCAACAAAATCTGGTTATAGGCTTGTCTGACCATTCATCGATCTTTTATCTATTAGTTTTTGCAAAAAATTATATTTATTAGACGAAATCTTTCAAATTTGAAATTTTATGGTTGATTTGAGCCTCAGCTTGAGAGTGTGCTGAAGGATGGATAGAGTAAAGGCGAGACAACGTTGAGGCAAAATCCTACACTTTATTATCTAATGTGTGCTATTTGAGTGATTCATTAAGACAAATAAATCCTAAAAGAATTAAGCAAAACTGAACTAATAACAAACAACTTATGTGCAAAACTAAACTTTCTGACAAACATTAGAAATTCAATTCTAAACATAAACAAAATTGGAGAATGTTTCATATAGGAAGCGAATGGATTGATTATATAATATTCCACTTTCAGCAATAATAAATATGCAACATTTAATGCTCAAACCAAAAGGAACAAGTGACTCAAAGAATCGTGAAAAAAATTCAAGTATCTCCATATAGTGAATATGGGAATAAAGGCATACAAGCAAAAAGTACATCAGAAAAAGTGTTACTTAAGGGAATGAACTAGCATTGTTCATACAGTGAACATAATTAGCATGGAAGATGTGTTATGTCCCATGTTTTATCTCTCTACACTAAAAATAAAACACAAACTCAACAAATATTTTAAAGTTCATTAAATTTAGAATGTTAATTGGTTTTCAGTTTAACTTCATTGGTTGGTTACCATGTGGTTGAGACACACTCCAACTATCACATGAAAAGCCGACAATATAAACATGAAGCTTCAAAGTCTCTATATATAGAGAAGACACAAAACTTGAAGATACAAGAGCTGACATCAGAACTCGTCTCCATTTATTATAAAAGTGAAAATTTTTGATTAAATGCTCACACAAATTAACTCAACGTTCTACATAAAGGAAATCTACTAAATCTATCTACTTATACTTCTTCTACTAAATCTATCAAATTTTATCGTTTGAAATCTGATAGAAAGTCAACGCTCAGATAAAAATCAACACTCTAATAAAAGTTAATGATCTGAGACAATTTGGTTATCATTTGCTTAACATCTTGAATATGTCATTTGTCTAAAGGTTCGTGTGAAATACTCTATCATGACATCCTATGTTCTTTTCTGTCTCCATATCAAAATATGCATAATCAAATTAGCAAGTACAAATTGAGACAATTAATAATAGTAATCAATCATCTGAAGATTTGTATAACATTGTGTGATGCATGTTGTTAGGACATAAAGTAATTAAATGTTTGAATTGAAATTGTTTTGAAGTCCCACATTAGAAATACTCTACATATTTTGAGTAGCTTTCACATAAATACTAAAAGTCTCACATTTGATAGAAAACATGTGGCTTTGCTATCTATTTGAGTTTCAACACTTTTGTGAAAAGCTACAACCAAGTTGGGATGCATTTTCCAACTTCTCTTTCTCTCTTTTTTAATTCTGTTCGACTAATTTTCAAGCCACTTCTCCCCTTATGTTCCTTCGATATTTATGAGCGGTTTTATGTATGTAGTCCTTCAATTTTTAGAGCGGTTTTATGTTGTAGTCCCTTCATTTTTTAGAGCGGTTGTTATGTCGTAGTCCCTTCGTTTTTTAGAGTGTTTTTTATGTCGTAGTCCTTTGATTTTTAGAGTGGTTTTGTACGGTAGTTCTATCGGTTTCTAGAGTGGTTGTTATGTCGTAGTCCGCCAATTTTTAGTGGTCATAATACCACTATGGACGGCTTTTTGTGTTGATAGTCCTTTTGATTTAGGAGTGATCATAGTACCATATTGTGGATGACTTTTAATCGTCATATAGAGAGTGCTTTTAACTGTCATAATTGAGGATGTACATTCTAAGAACGGTTTTACGGTCATTGGAATTTCGATACAGTGAATTCTGGACTGTTTTATTATGGGGACTTTGTGGTTGATAATTTGCCTTTGCATAATATAGGTAGTGTCGCGAACTTCTTAAAGAGAGCGACCTAGTTCGCGACTTCAACACATAATTATCTTTCGGTGACATAATTGTGAATTTTTAAACAGTTTTCCGAAATTCAAAATACACATGTTTTCTTGCAATCAAAGACAACAATCTTAAACTTTGTGATACATGATCTGTTTTTAATCTTGTTAAAAACATTTTTAAAATAAAACACAATTTAAACTATATTTCTTGTGTTTCTCAAACTACAATCTCTTTTAATCTTTTTATCTTTTTATCTTTATGTAATAATATGTGATTAAATAATGTTGGTATGCACCATAGTAATGCTAATTGGGAGGATATAGGGTGTAGGATATTTCAGGAAGCTCTTTTATTCCTATAGTTAGGGATACCATAGAAACTCGTAAGACACCATCGTTGAGCATTTACATCTTTTTTTATCACCACACTAATAAAATCAGGAGAATAAAAAATATGAATTTGATATAAACTTGCGTGTTTCAAAATCGAAGCTAAAATGCCACTTGTATCTTCTAAATCAATATTGAAATTGCAACAAATGATTTTTACAATCTTGCTACCAACACCCCCTAATTTACTATCCACACCCCTCAAATGTTTAAAAAAATCATAATTCTAAATTACCATTCCCTTCTTCCTCTTCATTAACTTACCCATCTTCTTCTACTTTATTCTATCTTCATCATCTTCATTCAACACCTTCTCCATCTTCTTCAATTTCTTCAACATTAATCATCATCATCATAAACTATCTTCATAATCATCATCAATCATCATTAATTATCATCAATCATCATTAATCTTCATTAATCATTCATCAATCATTATCAATCATCATTTAACCATTCAAATTTGTTAACATTTACGTGAACTCAATTTCACGTAAGTTTACGTGAACTGAGTTCACGTACGTTTACGTAAACTGAGATTCTGTAAATATACGTGAACTCGGTTCACGTAACGTACGTGAAATTGAGTTCACGTAAATTTGTTTAATCTTCAATCTTTAATGATTTCGCAATCTTAATTCACGTACACGTACGTGAATTAAGATCAGTAACGTACTAAGATGTTGAATTTTCAAACTCCATTGATTAGCACATCTTAAATCACATAACGTAAATATAGATTTTTACTTTTTTTTAAATGTACGGAATTTAGGTCACTAGCAATACAACCTACGTGAACTGAGTTCACGTACGAGGTCCCCAGATTTAGAAAGAAAAAAATCGAATTTTAAAACAACCAACAAACATACATTTTTATAGTCACTTTAACCACAATGTGGATGAAGAAGATCTGATGGTGTAGTTATGAGAGAGTTATGTGAGTTTAATGATTATGAAGGTAGGATGGTGGATGTATGGTGATTTTTTTTGATATGTGAGTCATGAGGAGGTATGAATGTTGAGAGATGAGTTATGAGTGTAGTAAATTATAAATAAATAAAAATATTCTAAAATATGAAAGTGGGCATTTTAGGTATTTTGGTTTTTTAACAAATTTGAGGATGTGGTAATATGTGAAGGTGTGGGTAGTAACATTGTAAATTTTATTTAATTTCTCATTCTCTCATTTTCATTCCACTCTTGTTTTTCTCTTCTTTATTATGTCAAAACACTTCCACAAACATTTCCCAGTCATTTTTCAACATCATCATACTCATTACATCATTATCTAATTCATCTAGTTGGGATTTGTCAATCAGATCTTTGTTTTGTCAACATTTTGATACAGCAGTTAGGGTTTTGAATATTAAGCTTTTACAAATAAATTTCTATGCTAATAGGTTCACTTATTTATTGTCCTAAATGTTGTTCTTATGTTTCTAAATCTATTGCTTTCATTTCTTCATTTATGTTATTAGTTTTATGATTTTAGTTTAATAGTTAGGTTTTTAAACGGCATATGCGGTCCTATAAGGGTTTTTTTCTATCGATTTCTATTGGATAGATCACTTTTTTTGAGATGCAAAGTAATTTATTATGTGTCAATAATATATCTTTTTATAATTGTAAGGTTTGTATTGTTGTACTACTTTTTTCTATTTTTTGAACACATAAATATACATGAAAAGGTGATTAGTTTTTTTGAATCTAAAACCCTAGCTTTATTAGTTTGACTCTTTGAGTATGCTCTGATCCCATCAAAGGAAAAAGAAATGAGTTGCCGGATAAAGATTGAGGAAATTCACTATTCAACTCACTATTCCGAAACAAGAGAAAATGAGATCACACAAGTTTAAATAAAAAAAACATACAGTTAATTAATTTGGTGTCTATCAGAAAATGTTGTATGACGTAATATATATGAAAGTAAAACTCGTCGACTATTTGCATGGATCTAAATTAACTGATTATATAGATCATAACACCCCGTTATTTTTTTTCAACAAGGAATCGATTTAAAGCTTAACCAACAACATATATTTTAATATTAAAATTAAATGACTATTTGCCTCAAAAATAGTATAATCGAATTACATAACATTATCTCGATATATAATAAATCTAGCTCCTTAAGATTGTTAAACAATACTTCATATGTTTTAGATTGGTAAAATAAATGCTATATCAATTTCTATTCAATAATAATAATTCATTATATCCCTAAAAATGATATGTTGATATGTGGCTAGTCTCCTGCAAGTAATGCCTTCAGAATTTGGGAATCTGACAAAAGATAGAAGAAATAGCACCACTTGTTTGAGAGAACACAATAAAAGAAATCCATGCTCCAGCACCAAGAACACTAAAATCCAAACAACAATCCTCTTCACTTCAGAGAGGAAGAATCTAATAACATATACCCATAAAGCTTATTCAAGCACCACCAATGTCATGCCACCTTGCATCACAAAATTGATAAAACTTTAGATACTTTCAAAACAATTTTTATCATTTAGAACTTAGTTTACTCTAAATAATAATAATTACTCAACTATAGGCCAATTCTGAAACTCCCCATGACCTGTTCTTTAGACCAAAGAAGAAGAGGGAATAAGTGCAAAAGGAATTTGAATAGCTGAAGCACATTAAGCCATTCATTTAAAGTATCCAATGAACCTTCGGAAGTATTAAAAACAATTGCAACTACATAGTTGGAAACAATAGCGAACAAACTCTATTATCAAATGTCAACACCATTTTTTAAATATTTAAATTTTAAAAAACCTTCGGTTATAAATTGTCCAGCATATGTACCCGTAATAGTGCTACTTTGACCAGCTGCTAATAAACCAATACCCCAAATATAAAGTATTGGAAAAAATCCACCACCATATTTATCCTCAAGATATTGTCCTGCATTTACTAATCCTATGTCTTTGGCTTGTTCTGTACCATAGAATACTCTAGCAAATACGGTTATAACAAAAAGATTTATTATTAAGGTTATTAAAAGTGCAATTGAGGATTCAATTGAGTAGTAATTTAGAGCCTCTTGAACTTGGCCTTTGTTTCTGATGTCTATGTCTCTTGATTGTACTAATGCTGAATGGAGAAACACATTGTGTGGAGTTATAACACATCCTACTATTTCTACTGCTTGACGAAGTGTTTTTGAGCTTACTCTTGGGATTAAAAGACCTGCATCAGTCAACCATTCATTATTTTTTATCATACAATTCAAATCAATAATTTTCCAAACAACATCATCAGAATAATTTATACC
Source organism: Cicer reticulatum (assembly GCA_002896235.1). Classification (NCBI taxonomy): domain Eukaryota; kingdom Viridiplantae; phylum Streptophyta; class Magnoliopsida; order Fabales; family Fabaceae; genus Cicer; species Cicer reticulatum. The sequence continues at coordinate 16,696 of PGWS01033702.1, forward strand.
CATCAAAGTAAGTTCTCTTCTCACTTGGTTCGGTATCAAAGAACATCCATGCAAAAGAAAACATTGTTCCTATGAAATTGCAAAACACCTTCCAACTTCCTCACTCCATAATTTTCCAACGAAATAGAAAGAGAAACTGTTCACACAAGAAACAAATGACAAACTTAAAAATCTATTTTTTGTGAATTTTTCACTTGAAATGTATTTAAGGAAGAAACAAACATGTTAGCATACCAATCAAGCTGTGATTACAACACCAGCCCAAAATTGGAAAACCCCATGGCTAAGAATCTTAAGAGCAATAGCACTACCAATAACTCTTGTATATCAGCAGCAATCAAAGCCAATTCAGCTAAAAACCACAAAACTAGCTAGCCCAATTGGAATACTCCTCCCTACAAAAGCTCTGCCAAGTGGCGCCCCGTCGGACACCAAGCCTCCCGAAAAAGTTGTATGAGGAGCCCATGATGTAGACCACATTAAAAGCCAAAGTAATGAATACCCTGCAATTGCACCAGCTTGCAAGTCCCCTTCCAAGTTTCCTGGATCTAAACGCCACGCTCATTAGAACCTGGTCCTGTGGAGAGCCAGAGCTTCTTCACGAAAAAGTGCATCCCACTGTTGATCCAGTGTATCACTATTCGACTCCAAGTCGAAATATGACCTTGTCCTTCGCCGCGTTTACATAGGTCCTCTCTATTTCCATTCATCTAATATTGTGATAGAGAGGACAACGGCGTAGACAATGGTTTGTCATTCACATTCTTCGCTTGTAGCAATCGATTTTCTTTCTCCCTCTCTTCTACTTGGACGGAATTTGTTTTGTTGTTGTTGATGTAATTGAGTGTCCATGGTTTCATGTGATTGGAAATCCATTGGGTGGTGGTAAGTTGTTGTTGATTCTTTAGTTTTGATATATTTTTCTTTTACATGAGAGAGAGATTATGGAGAAAATCTAGAGAAATTATTATGGCTGCGCAAGGGAATGGTAGTCAAGAATCGAGGGTGTGTGAGCTGTAGGGAATGAAACATGTAAACCTGATGTTGTATTTGTGGTTTTTTCACATATACTATATTTTATATACAAATAATGCTATATGTTGGATAAGGTAAATTCAGCCGATTTGATAATAAGGGGATTTAGATTAACTATAGGCAGACAGTATTGAAAATCATTGCCATCGCTCCGATAGTTTGGGTGGAATCAATACGGGATAACCTTTTGTAACAATTTACCATATTGATGTGTGTGCAAATATGGGGGGCCCCAACTTTTATGTGCAAGCTATTATTTTATTTTATTCTTGTGATTAGGTGTGCAAATTAATTTTTCGAAACTGCATTTACATTTTGTCAAACCTTGTTTATCTAGAGACT
>PGWS01033705.1:0-21080 GCA_002896235.1 Cicer reticulatum
TTATATTAAATCGTAGTACTTTCTTAAAGCCATTTTATATTGTTTACCCTGTACTTACAGGAAATAGGGGATTAATTTATTCATTGTTATTGAGGCGGAATCTCTCTGTAGGAGTAACTAGAGGGTAGCAAGATTTTTTGTGAACTAGTATAAAATATGTGTCTCTTTAGTTCCTCTTTTAATTATCTGCGTCTTAGTTTTTTATGATCAATCTTACCTTTCTAAATCTCTTTTAATAGTAAGTTGAATGTTGTGGTAAGAACAAAGGAAAATCAAAATGTTTGAAAATGGGAACACACAAATCAATCCTCTTTCTTGTGTTTTCCAACACTTTCATTGGTATCAGAGCTCGATCTCTAATGAGCAACTTTATCATGGAAAAGCCAAATATCTTACACTTTATTTATTTTAATTTTATGTTTTTTTCAATTTTTTTTCTGTTAGATTTGAGTTTATACCAGATGATCATGCAATGTTAAGTATCTTTTCACAAATTTAAAATCATTTGATATGTCATTGAGATTCATGAAGATTAAGAGTGATCAATAAAAGTGCACAGACGTTTATTTCTATGTATCTTAATTACATATCAAAATTATTTAATTTAGATTTGTGTAAAATGTTAACATGCATGATAATGAACTTTCGATCCAACAGGAAAAAATTTAAAAAAATTAAAATTAAAAGAAATAGAGATGATTGAGAGACATTGAGGGAGATTAACAAGACGTGTCTTTCACAAAAGTACTTGTAATCTCCAATTATATCTCCACAACCACCTATTCTAACTTTTGATCACCTGTAACAAAAAGTTATGTGACATAAAAGTACATTCCGACAAAATTTCATGTTCCCATTAAAACATACTTCTCCTACACACCCAAACCGCATCGCAAAGCCCCAATCCTTTACTCAACATAATCAACCACAATTACATTTTTGTGTTATGGCCAAATTAAACAAGCAACCAATTATAACATTTAGATATTTACCACAAACCATGCATATCTTTCCATAATTGAGTAACACGGCTCGTCCCACACCACCCTAAAAATGGTATTATTAAACCAATCCTTTTGACTCCTCTTTTACCCTTTTCCTATAACTAGTTGAATGTATCTCCACCAAACCGACTCTTTGTCTTCTATCCTCCTATTACCAAACTCATTCCTCCACCCAATTTATTAGAAATTGCCTTAAACTACAACCTTCCCTATCCACCTCCAACTCCAAACCCACCCACCCACGAGGTTGATGCATAAATCTAATTAACCCATGATATTTACAACGTGAAATCACTCCTCTTTCCACCACACCACACACACACAATATTTAAAGATCAATTCATTTTGAGGAGATTGGTATGTATCGAGCCTTGAGCAAGGAAAGAAAGTAAACCGATAAAGGTAGAGAGGCGACTCGTTAAGAAGATCAACACAAGCCACCCATCAATATGTGTTACGACTCTTCCACCCAGACAACTTAGCTATGAAATCATATCAATCATCGGGATAAAAAAAAAGGATAAGCATATCAAATTTCCTCCAATAAAACAACCCTAAATATTTGAAAGGCGTATGACCCACTTTACAATTAAGGGACCTAGCAGCTTCCTCACCCAAGACTTGTAAATATGATACCCACGAGAGAGAGCTCTTAAGAAAATTAACTTCAAGACCAGCCACCATTCAAACAAGAGAAAAATAGCTTTTAATGCGATAATATTTGACCAACTTCTTTCTCCAACTATCAATGTGTCATCTTCGAAATGAATATGAAACACCCTAAAGGCATCCTCTTCACCAATTTAAAATCCTTAAACAATCCGCATCCACAGAAGCGTTCACTAACACATTTAAACCTTCATTACTTATCAAAAGCAAAAAACGGGTATAGAGGATACCCCTGCCAAATACTGCGACTCAATTGGAATTCATCAATACGACTTTCATTTTACCAATAAACATATGATGATGTCATACTCAGACATTCCATTATCCAAGTCCTCCACATGTCTGGAAAATTTCATTTTGACATGTACATACACAAATAGTCCAACTTTACTAACTCATACGTTATTTCAAAAATTCAACTTTAAATAGGAGAAATTATTCCTTCTGTAAGTCATGAGCTTCCCTGATCACGTTTTTGATTTAGTTCCCAAACATACAATACATATGAAGTATTTGATTGACAATGATTTTGAATGGAGAAACATTTCAGGCAAAACAAGCAGACACCACACACTTGGAACAAAAGCTTGCAACTCAAGGAATCAACCAAAGTTGGAGGATATGCTTGAGAAAGATGGCAAATATGTATAGTGTAATTAGTTTGTCATAGTAGTTAGTTTAGTAGACTAATCATTATGGTCTCATACTCAAGTCTTTGCCAATGAAAATAAATCAATCGACTAATAAGTCAATTGATGAATCAATTGGGCAAGTCGATTGTCTGACTCAGAAAAAGAGTTTTCACTAACGACATCGATTGGGCAATCGTTTTTTAGTTGAATTGAGTTTCGGGCTTATCCAATCATTGTGACAATCGATTGGGACATCAAATTGAGTAATCGATTTTGCAAATCACAGAACCAAACCATCTACTGAATCAATCGATTGGTAAATCGATTGTGACAAAGTTTTTCATCAGAATAAGTTCTGTGATCCAACAAATCGATTGGGACATCAATTGAATTAGGTTTCTTAAACTCCAATTTTATGGCAATCGATTAGGCAATCGATTGCAGTTAATCATTGTATCATAACCACTTTGAATAAATCGATTGGCACATTGATTTGACAAAATAGCGAGAGGTTCTGTAACAAGCACAATCGATTGACAAATCGATTGACGTAAATGTCTGAGTCACTGTGATCAGCACAATCGATTGGACAATGATTGACGTAAAAGTTCTGAGTCACTGTGATCAGCACAATCGATTACGAATCGACTGAATCTAAATGTTTAAGTTACAGAAAGGATTCAACTCATTGCCAAATCGATTATTGACTGTGATTATGAAGTCGACTGAGCAATCGATTGTTTTTGATCTCGTTGTTTGAACAAAACACCTATAATCGATTACTCAATCGTATCTGATATAATCATAGTATCAGTCTGATTTATGTATTAAAAGAATCGATTTGGCAAATGATTCATGCTTATATCTTCAAGATTCAAGAAAACAAGACATGCGAAAGTCGATTGGGCAATCGATTAATGCTAGCTTTAAACCTTTATAAAATCGATTGAGCAATCGATTGTCCTGATGTTTTTCTGAATATATATAGTAGATTCAATCAGTCTTTTAATAACTTTTGGATAACACTTGAATAACTTTTGAATAACTTTGAAAAACACTCTGAGAGAAAAGTTTTTACAACACACAATATTCATTGGCTAAATACTTTTGTGTGAGATCCTATATTGGATTGGTCCAAAGTTCTTGATACTCTTTAATTCTTTGTGAAAGACAATTTTCTGTAATTGAAGTTTTAGAAATCCAGTAAGGAAACTGGTAGCTCTCCTTGTTGGTGTGAGATCATCAAGAAGAAGTTTCACCTGGATCTTGTGAGAGTTTGGCGATTAACTCCAAGGATCAGGTGGTATGGAAATAGAAGTGAGTGAGTTGGATGGATAGGCTTGTGTGAGCTGGACAATCTGTAAAACGTTCTCAAATCATTCTATTGGAAAGGCTGAAATCTGGTTTGGATTTCAGGACTGGATGTAGGCTATCAAACTGATAGCTGAACCAGTATAAATCTTGGTGCACTTGTTTCTTATCCCCTACTCTTTATTTTGATATTGCATAAATGCGTATTCTTGAATGTTTGTATAAGTGATTTTATGTCTTGATTAACATTATGAATTAAGCATTGTTTCTGTTCTCATATATTGATAATATTTGCAACTGTGTGAATCTTTGTTCCTGAATATATTCTGCTACCGATCTTTGATAATATGTTTAATAACTCTCATATTTTTAACGATTAGAGGTCATCTAATTTCTACAATTGGCATCAAGAGGCCTGTTCTTTTTTAGACTAACTGTCATAAAAGAGAGGATGTTAATTTTTCTTGAAGCATGTAGTCTTGATATTCTTGAAGCAGTAAATAGATGGTCCTTTTGTACCAACCATAGCTGCACACAGGTGATTCATCAATCCCAAAACCCAGATCAGACTGGTCTGAGGATGACAGAAAAAGGTGGATACAATGCTAAGGCTAAAAACATTATTACCTCTGCCTTAAGCGCTGACGATTCTTTAGGGGTGTCTAACTGCAAAACTGCCAAAGAGATGTGGGACACATTGCAACAAACGCAATGAAGGAACAACAGATGTAAAAAGAGCCCGAATCAACACACTAATGCATGAGTATGAGCTGTTCAACATGAAGAAAGAGGAATCTGTCAATGATATGCAGACAAGATTTACTCACATAGTCAATAATCTAAATGCTCTTGGTAAGATGATTGACAATGAGCAACAAATCAGCAAGGTTATGAGATGTTTGACTAGAGAGTGGCAGCCAAAAATCACTGCCATAGCAGAATCAAAAGACCTTGGTAGCATGTCAATTGCCACACTATTTGGAAAATTAAGAGAGCATGAAATGGAACTGCACAAACTGAGTGAAGCTGAACAAATTGACAAAAAAAGAAAAGGGTTGTCTCTTAAAGTCCAAGCACATCAAACAAAGTCTGAACAAGAGATCTGCTCTGACGAGTCAAACAGTGAGACCGATGAAGATTCAGAACTTGGATTACTTGTCAGAAAATTCAAAAAGTTTCTGAAAAAGAAGATAACAAGTCAAGAAAACTCTCAAGCTCAAAGACACATTACATCAAGATAACCTGCTTTGAGTGTGGGAAGACAGGACATATAAAATCTGAGTGCTTCCAATTGCAAAACAGAAATAAGACTTCAAAGGCTAAAGGCAATCAACCACCTCCTAAGACCAGAAAAGCCTACATTGCCTGGAACGATAATGATAAAGAGTCATCTGCATCTTCAGAAGATGAAGAAGCTAATCTTTGTCTAATGGCCAACACAGATTCAGATTCTGATAGTGAGGTAAGTTCTAATCCAATCCTTCTTATGATGAATTACATGACGCATTTAATGAACTGCATGATGAATATGTGAATGTAATCAAACAATTGATTAGTACTAAGAAACTGTTAGAAGAAAAGTGCATGATGTATGATGAGATTAATTTGAAAACATGAGTCTCTTAAAGACACAAATGAAAATCTGAAAAAGGAGAAACTTATGCACTGAAATGTGATTTAGATAAGTTCAATAGTGGTAAAAACAATTTAGATATGCTTCTTGGAAACCAAAGAAATCTAAATGTTAAATCTGGACTTGGCTATAGACAAAACAGGAATGTTAAAAAGAATCAGAAGTTCGTTAGATCTAAGCATATGCATGATATCTTCACTAAACCAAATCAGAATCATCCTCTGTTGTATTATGTCACTTTTTTTGTAAAAAGGGTCATATGGTTTTTAATTGTAAACTGAAAAAACTGGCCAATAGAGGATGGAAACAGATTTGGAAAGTAAAGACACTTGTATTTGAAACTAACCCTCCAGGACCCAATCTGAATTGGGTACCTAAACCAAAATTTAAATTACTGTTTGCAGATATGCTTGACATCCAGGACTCATTCATGGTACCTAGACAGTGGATGTTCCAAACATATGATTGGGAGACAAGTCAAAGTTCTTGTCTCTGAAACTTAAAAGATGGTGGATTTGTTAAATACGGTGACAATAACAAAGGTAAGATACTCATAATTGGAGACATCGGAAACGAATCAACTACAGTGATTAAAGATGTTCTGTATGTAAAGGATCTAAAGCACAACTTGATAAGCATAAGTCAACTTTGTGATAAGGGATTCCAAGTAAGTTTACTTCTCAGTCTTGTATAATTGAGCACAAGGAGAAATAAAAACTTAAGGTTAATAGGTAAACAGAATCAATAACATTTACATGCTTGATTTTAATACTCTGCTTGCTAGTTCTATTGCTGCTTATTATCCAATGCTGATGAAAACTGGTTATGGCATAAGAGAATGGCTCATATTCATATGGACCACTTGAACAAACTAGTTAATAAACAGTTAGTACTAGGACTCCCAAATATAAAATTCTCTAAGGATAGGTTGTGTGACTCCTGTGAGAAGAGTAAACTAGTTAAGTCATCTTTCCCCCTATAGACTTAGTCCAAACCAATAGGGTCTTACAGTTGGTACATATGAACTTGTTTGGTCCATCTCAAGTTAGAAGTTTTGGAGGAAACTTGTATGGTTATGTGTTAGTAGATGATTACTCTAGGTATACTTGGACATTTTTCTGACTCACAAGAGTGAGGCCTTCTCTATTTTCAAAAGATTTGCAAATTTAGTTCAAAATGAGAAGAACCAGAAAATTATATCCATCAAGAGTGATCATGGTGGAGAATTCCCAGAATGATTCCTTTAATACTTACTGTGAACAGAATGGAATTCACCATATATACTCAACCCCTAGAACTCCACAGCAAAATGGGGGTAGTAGAAAGGAAGAATAGGTCTTTAGAGGAACTAGCTAGAACTATGATTAAAGACTCAAATCTTCCTAAGTATTTCTGGGCTGATGCTATAAACACTGCCACACATGTACTTAGTAGACTTCTTATAAGGCCAATACTTAGAAAACTCCCTATGAGTTATACAAGGGTAGAAAAACCAAACATCTCTTACTTTAGGGTCTTTGGATGCAAGTGATTTTGTGTTAAACAATGGCAAATAACATCTAGGTAAGTTTGATCCTAAGGCAGATGAGGGTATCTTTCTAGGTTATTCCCAGTCTAATAAGGCCTATAGAATCTACAATAAAAGAACCAAAACTATAGAGGAATCTGTTCATGTTAAGTTTGATGAACTATTTGCTGAAAACTTGAACAACACTCCTCCTATAGTTAGTGATTCCTTGGATGATATTGTAGAATCTGAACCAATAGAACCTAATGAACCTGTACCTCCAAACAACCTTGATTGTGTAGAACCTATTAGGGAAGATGTTTTACCTAAGGAATGGAAGTTTACCAAAAACCATCCCATAGACAACATTATTGGAGAGATTTCAAAAGGAGTTTCAACTAGAAATCCCTCAGAGAATTCTATAACTTCACAGCCTTTGTATCTCAAGTAGAACCCAAAAACATAAAGGAAGCTCTTATGGATCATGTCTGGATAGTTGCCATGCAATAAGAGCTCAATCAGTTTGAGAGAAACAAAGTGTGGATTCTAGTTCCAAAACCAGAAGATAAACATGTCATAGGAACTAGATGGGTGTTTAGAAACAAAATGGATGAGAATGGAGTAATTACTAGGAATAAGGCTAGGCTAGTGGCCAAGGGTTACAACCAAGAGGAGGGAATAGACTATGATGAAACCTATGCCCCTGTAGCTAGACTAGAAGCCATTAGAATCCTGTTTTGCTTATGCATGTATAAATGGACTTTAACTTTATCAAATGGATGTAAAAAGTTCCTTTTTAAATGGAGACATCCAAGAGGAAGTCTTTGTTAGTCAACACCTAGTTTTGAAGACCCTATGTTTCCAAATCATGTGTTTAAATTGACAAAAGCCCTATATGGCTTGAAACAAGCTCCAAGAGCTTGGTATGAAAAGCTAAGCAATTTCCTCTTACAAGAAAATTTTTCAAGGGGAAATGTAGATAAGACACTTTTTATCAAAAGACAAGGAAAAGACATTCTATTGGTCGAAATTTATGTTGATGACATAATTTGGATCAACAAACAATAAACTTTGCAAAGAATTTGAAAATACAATGAAAGGAAAATTTGAAATGTCCATGATGGAGAGAATTAACTTACTTCTTGGGATTTCAAATTAAGCAAAGCAAGAATGGAATTTTCCTAAGTCAAACCAAATACTGTAATGATCTTTTAAAGAAGTTTGGGTTTTGATAAGTTTAAATCCATTGATACACCTATGATTCAAGCTTGTCATTTAGATAGAGATGAGAAGGGAAAATCTGTAGATGTGACTATGTTTAGAGGCATGATAGGATCCTTACTATACCTTACAGCTAGTAGACCAGACATTATGTTTAGTGTTTGCACGTGTGCTAGATACCAAGCCAATCCAAAAGAATCCCATCTAAGTGCAGTCAAAAGGATTTTTAGATATCTTATAGGAACCAAAAATCTAGGTTTGTGGTATCCTAAGGGATCTACTTGCACTCTAGTTGGTTATTCTGATTCTGATTTTTGCTGGCTGCAAATTGGACAGAAAAAGTACATCTGGTACTTGCCAACTATTAGGGAACTCACTTGTTTCTTGGCATAGCAAGAAACAAAATAGTGTTGCACTTTCAACAGCTGAAGCTGAGTATGTAGCTGCTGGTAGCTGTTGTGCACAAATCTTATGGATGCAACAACACCTTTCTGATTTTGGTGTTGATCTAGGTACTGTGCCTATCATGTGTGATAATACTAGTGTTATTAATATCACTAAGAACCCTGTCATGCATTCTAGAACCAAGCATATAGAGATTAGGCATCACTTCATTAGGGACCAATATCAACAGGGTAAGATCAAGCTTGAATATGTTAATACAACTGATCAGTTGGCTGATATTTTCACCAAACCTTGCCCAAGGACAGTTTCTTCTTTATAAGAATGAAACTTGGTATTATAGATCTCAATGAAATCTGATCCATGTGACAAAATCGATTGCTACATCGATTATCCTGTGGCCAGATAGGAGAACTGCATTACCAAAATCGATTTATGATGCACAATTTTTAAATTGTCAAATTGGAAACACGATAATCGAATTTTTGGTACTTAGTTTTTTATTTCTCTATGTCACAAACACTGGAATCGATTTATCACATCTTAGAAGTCAGAATGCTGAAGGTTATATCAACTCAATCGATTGCTTAATCGATTATAGATTTGGAAAATCTTTTAAAAAATCGATTGGATAAGCGATTGTTTGGTTCTGACATCCACAAATTTGAGAAGTTTTCAAACCTCAAACCCGAGCATCGATTGGGAAATCGATTGGATCAGCTTTGTTTTGGACATGCACTTATGTGAATCGAATTGGAAATCGATGCTGAGATTTGAAGTTTTCTGAACTTATGAGGAAATCGATTTGGACATCGATTTAGTAAAGAAGGATCAATTACGAAATCGATTTGGAAATCGATTTACTAGACGTCAGTTGAGAAAAATTATAGCCGTTGGAAGTGGGTGTAACAGATACTTTTCAAACAACGGTAACCTAATCGATTGGGCAATCGATTTGGTAAATCCAGAAGTGAAATAAAATCGATTGGGAAATCGATTCTGAACAGTTCTATATAAACCCTAAATCGATTTCTCAACCCACTTTCACCTTCAACTCTCAGTTTTCTCACTAATACTCAACCTCTGCTGCTTCTTAATCCTTCTCAATCAATCATCTCAACAATCTTCAATCTACAAACTACTATGGCACGGGGTTAAACAACCTGCTAGACCTCAATCTTCTTCATCTGAATCAGTTTCACTAGGTTCATCTTCTACATCAAGTGGAAGAACACCCTCCCCTCAACCTCCTTCACCTCCAGCTAAAAGAGTTTCAATACCTACTCACAAGGTATTAGCTAAGGACAAGGGGAAGGCTGTTGCCATCTCTCAAGAACCAACTAAAAAGAGGAAAGCTCCTCCAACTGAGAAACTCATGGGGATGCCATGAAAGGAGCTACCCAGAAGAAGAAGAAGACTCCCCCCCAACCAAAGAAGGCTCTGCCTCCTAAAGGTAAACCAGTAGAAATACTCATCTTCCTGCTTCATTCTTAAAAAGAAAAATCCAAGAGGCTAAGACTCTGGATTTTACTTATTTTGATTCCAATGGGTTCACGTTTCAAGATCACCTGAGATTTCATGGTCTGGTGGATTTCCATTCTTGCTCTCTGGAAATTTATCCAACATTGATTAGAGCTTTTTACTCTACATTCAAACTCACCAACTCTGGATTCGAGGCTGAAGTGAAGGGTAAAAAGATCTCAACGACATTTGAGCAATTTTCCAAGCTGTCAGGACTACCTTTCTATGGGCAGCTATTGATGGAAGAACGAGTCCAGACTCAACTGATGACGCATGGGAATCATCAGTGGACAGGCATACTGCTATACAGGACCTGATGATCGAAGGTTTTGTTGAGAAGGTATCCCTTCCAACGGGTCAGATGAAGGTTCATCACCGTATGCTCATGTATGTGCTAACACGAATGTTAGTACCTCGCGTTGGAAATCACGCCGTTGTACAGAGGCTGGATATAATTCTGCTATGGGGACTGTACAAGGAGCTCAAGATGAGCTGGGCTTGGATCGTGTTGATGAACATGGTGGAATCAACACAAGGCAAGCTACTGCTCCCCTACCCCCAGTTGGTTACGAAGATTCTGAGGCATTTCATGGTTTTTGTGGCCAATGAAGAATCTGTCAAAACCACTCTCACTTTTGGTGAATCCATTGTTAACCAGATGCAATTGAAAAGGATCAATGGCATTTGGACAAGGATGCAACCAAGTGCTGATCAAGCACAACCAAGTGCTGATCAAGCCCAACCAAGTGCCCAACAAACAGAACCAACTGGAGCACCATCTGAACTTATGGCTAAACTGTTGGAGCTGATGGAATCTCAGGCTGCACACAATGCAAGGGTGGAAGCCTCTCTTAGAAAGCTCCAAGCAACTTTGAACTCTGTGGTTCAAGATGTGGATGTAATCCAAGAGCACTTGGGGCTCAAAATGTCTTTTGAAGACATTGTTGAGATTGGAAGGCAAGCGGCTGAAGAACAAAATCCTACCAACCAAGAAAAAGCTGACCCTCATGGTGAGGAGACACTTGCTGAGGATAATACATCAGTCTCAACCTCTCCCGTTGATGATAATGAGGAGCAATCCTAGTTTAGTTGATTAGGATTTAGTTTTTTTGCTGCTTTGTATTTTGTGTGTGTATATCTTATGTTTTTTTAATCGACTCTCTCTTGTAATTTCTTTTTGTATTCAATGACAAAAGGGGGAGATTGGTTTAACTTGTGATATTACATGATTGGTTTAACTTGTGATATTACATGATTGGTTTAACTTGTGATATTACATGATTGGTATCAAATTGAACTTATATTTTTTTGATCATGAAATGCTCTGGTATATGATCTGATATACTCTGATATCATAATGAGCTCTGATACCAATTGGTTTAACTTGTGATATTACATTATTGGTATCAAATTGAACTTATATTTTTTGATCATGAAATGCTCTGATATATGATCTGATATGCTCTGATATCATAATGCTCTAATATGATATTACTGATGTGATATTAGCTTTGATGTGATATTACCCTGTTTGAATGCTAATTTGTGATATCTGATACAATGCATTCTGATACATAATAATGTACCTTGTTTGTACTATGATAACATGTTATGCTTATGTTGTTGAAATGTATCATACACTCCAAAACTCAGGGGGAGATTTTAAAATAATCTCAAGATTAAAACTGTGTGTTTGTCATTAAATCAAAAAGGGGGAGTTTGTAAGTCATGAGCTTCCCTGATCATGTTTTTGATTTAGTTCCCCAAACATACAGTACATATGAAGTATTTGATTGATCTAATGATTTGAATGGAGAAACATTTCAGGCAAACAAGCAGACACCACACACTTGGAACAAAAGCTTGCAACTCAAGTAATCAACCAAAGTTGGAGGATATGCTTGAGAAAGATGCAAATATGTATAGTGTAATTAGTTGTCATAGTAGTTAGTTTAGTAAACTAATCACTATGGTCTCATACTCAAGTCTTTGCCAATGAAAAATAATCAATCAACTAATAAGTCAATTGATGAATCAATTGGGAAATCGATTGTCTGACTCAGAACAAGAGTTTTCACTACGTACATCGATTGGGCAATCGATTAGTTAAAGGTTTTTAGTGAAACCTGAGTTCTGGGCTTAATCCAATCAATTGGACAATCGATTGGGACATCAATTGAGTAATCGATTTTGCAAATCACAGAACCAACCATTTACTGAATCAATCGATTGGTAAATCGATTGTGACAAAGTTTTTCATCAGGAATAAGTTCTGTGATCAAATAAATCGATTGGGACGTCAATTGAATTAGATTTCTTAAAAACTACAAGTTTGTGGCAATCGATTAGGCAATCGATTGCAGTTAATCATTTATCAGAACCACTTTGAATAAATCGATCGGCACATTGATTTTGACAAAATAGTTGAGGTTCTCTAACAAGCACAATCGATTGACAAATCGATTGACGTAAATGTCTGAGTCAATGTGATCAGCACAATCGATTGGACAATCGATTGACGTAAAAGTCTGAGTCACTGTGATCAGCACAATCGATTGACGAATCGATTGAATCTAAATGTTTAAGTTACAGAAAGGATTGAGCTCATTGCCAAATCGATTATGACTGTGATTATGAAGTCGACTGAGCAAACCGATTGTTTTGATCTCGTTGTTTGAACAAAACACCTATAATCGATTACTCAATCGATTCTGATATAATCATAGTATCAGTTCTGATTTATGTATTAAAAGAATCGATTGGCAAAACGATTCATGCTTATATCTTCAAGATTCAAGAAAAACAAGACATGCGAAAGTCGATTGGGCAATCGATTAAGCTAGCTTTAAACCTTTATAAAATCGATTGAGCAATCGATTGTCCTGTTGTTTTTCTGAATATATATAAGCAGATTCAATCACTCTTAAAAATAACTTTTGGATAACACTTGAATAACTTTTGAATAACTTTGAAAAACAGTCTGAGAGAAAAGTTTTTACAACACACAAATATTCATTGGCTAAATACTTTTGTGTGAGATCCTATATTGTGATTGAGTCAAAGTTCTTGATACTCTTAATTCTTTGTGAAAGACAATTTTCTGTAATTGAAGTTTTAGAAGTCCAGTAAGGAAACTGGTAGCTCTCTTTGTTGGTGTGAGATCATCAAGAAGAAGTTTTACCTGGATCTTGTGAGAGTTTGGCGATTAACTCCAAGGATCAGGTGGTATAGAAATAGAAGTGAGTGGGTTGGATAGATAGGCCTTGTGTGAGCTGGACAATCTGTAAAACGTTCTCAAATCATTCTATTGGAAAGGCTAAAATCTGGTTTGGATTTCAGGACTGGATGTAGGCTATCAAACTGATAGCGGAACCAGTATAAATCTTGGTGCACTTGTTTCTTATCCCTACTCTTTATTTTTGATATTGCATAAATGCGTACTCTTGAATGTTTGTATAAGTGATTTTATGTCTTGATTAACATTCTGAATTAAGCATTGTTTCTGTTCTCATATATTGATAATATTTGCAATTGTGTGAATCTTTGTTCCTGAATATATTCCGCTACCGATCTTTGATAATCTGTTTAATAACTCTCATATTTTTAACGATTAGAGGTCATAATTTCTAACACCTTATATGTTTCACTTCATCCACCAACTCGTTTGCAATAAGGATTTCGTCCATAATTTGATACCCCTTTAATAAAAGCTTATTATGTTTCGATAATTAGCTTACTCGTCACTCTCTTCAATCTATTGACATGTACCTTGGATAAAACTTTTTATATCCATCCTACAAGCAAAATTGATATGAAATTAGAAACTTTACGGGGATTATATTTTTTTTCGGGAATTAGCAAAACGAAAATGCGATGTATTTTTCATTTATATGTTTTAAAATAAATGACTGAAAATGATATAGTGATATATGATGGTGTTTCATTAACGAAACATCGGTAAAGGAAGAACAATTAAGACTGTCTATTACGGTCATGATCAAGATCTACTTTATAAAATGGTCACAATTATCTTATGTGGTCCCTTAACTTAATTTCAGGTAACGTTTTAGTCCTTTATCTTTTTTTTTTCCCGATTTAGTCCTTTATTCCTAAAAATATCAAATAAAGTATGAAAATATGAGTTTATTGAAGATTTGTGTTACGAATTGATGAAATTTGTATTATATGAAGAATATAATTAATTTTATGAGTTTTGATTGATTTTTTTTTTTTGAATTTTTGTATAAAAAAGGATATCATTGTTGAAATTTTTAAAACATAAAATATCAAATTGTACTTAAAATTAAAAATAAAAGACCAAGTCGGGAAAAAAAAAAAAGATAAAGGACTAAAACGTTACCTGAAATTAAGTTAAAGGACACAAATGTAATTTAGTCTATATATATAATATATATATATATATATATAATATATAGTAAAGATTTAAATTATTATTAAAGTAATTAGAATATTTCATTCAAATGTTGACTAGTACTCTCATCCATTTTTCAAAATAAGGTTTATTTTAAACTTACAAAATTGAACATTAATAAGGAATACATTAGGTTTACACGAAATTTAATTTTAAATATAAAAATCATCTATCAAAAAATTTTCTTAGCATTTCAATAACTTTTAAAATATATTGACTTTAGACATCAGAAACTAAATTATAATAAATAAATCAGATAGAATTAAAGTTAATGAAACTAACAAAATAATAATAAAATGTCTCTCTTTAAAAAATTCAAAGAATAGTAATCTTTTGGAGAAATTGCTTCTAACTCCATGAGCATAAAGCTTTATATATATATATATATATATTGCGAACATGTAAGCAATAAAAAGAGGACCCTTTGTATAAGGCTTGTGTTATAGATACATTAGGGAAACTGCTAAAAGTCTTAAAAGGCTTCTGACAAATTTCTTCAACTAATAAAAGCAATTATGAGAATATAATGAAAGCAACAAACAATTATCAACAATCAAACTCTCAACTAACAAAGATTATTAAATTTAGAGATTAACCAAATACTATTTTAAAGGATATAATTCCAATTAATTATATACGAATATTTTACTTCTTGTAAATTTTGATTAGCGTAGAAAAGAAGAAACTATTACATAAAATTGATCGTTCTGTTTCTTTAGGAAAAAAAAAAAAAGAATTGCTCATGCACCCAAATAAAACTCACATGCTGCAAAATTGAATGATGAAAATAATTAAAAACAACAAAAATGTATTAATCATAATTTTATTCATAGATTTATTATATGTCACAAGGTAATTGACATAACATAATTTTAATTCATAGCTTTATTTAATCGTGTTTTGTGTGACAACAATATCCAACCCATTTGCTGCAACACCATTTTTGTGGTTGATATTCGGCATTACTTGCTGTTGTATAATAGGGTGAATTGTTGATTTACATAATAAATTCCCTGTAATATAGAAGGAAAAAGAAATTGTGGGATGATTTATTGTCTTTGAAGCAATGTCAGTTGAAGGGGAATGGTGTATTCAAGGTGATTTTAATGAAGTTTTAAATAGTTTTGAAAGGAAAGGCAGAAGGAACTCATCAAATACTACAATATCTACTGAATTTTCGAGCTTTGTTGATAGGATGGATTTAATGGACCCTATTGTGATTAGGAAAAGTATATTCACATTGTTTAGTTATGATAGTATCGCGATGAGTTGTATTAATAGGTTTTTGTTGCCTAAAGGATTATTGAGTTTACTGAAAATTTCATCTCTAATCATCATAGAGTATTGGTGAAAGAGATGTATCAGATCGTTGTCCCATTTAATTGAATGGCTCTATTTTGAAGTTGAAGGGTGGAAATATTTTATTTTAAAGAAAAAAATTACGCCTGCTGAAGGATCATCTTAGAAGTTGGAATAGAGATGTTTTGGCATCAAGGACTCAAAGCTTAACAAAATAGTTGAAGCTCTAAATAACCTAGACACAATGGTTGCAGTTGGTTGTGATATTGATTTTGAGTTGAGTCAACTTCTCAATAATAACTTTTGGAAACAAATTCGTGCAAAAGAATGTCTTATTTTACATAAATATAGGGTGAAGTGGGCAAATGAGAGAAACACCAATACAAAATATTTCATGCTTGTATGTGAAGGGCAAACATTATCATAGAACCAAATTCTTGAAATTCAAGGAAGTGATGGTGTGGTGTATGGGGTTCGGGAGGTAAAAAAGAAGTTAAAAAAAATTATAGGCATTATATGTGGAGGATATGTTTTCAAGACCAATGCTTAAGTGGATATTCATTTTAAGAAAATCAACGAGGTTGATAACTTAATATTGACTGATAAATTCCCACAAGAAGAGATCAAAGACATAGTTTGGAGTTGTGATGGAAAAAAGAGTTCGGGTCTTGAAGGATTCAATTTCATCTTCTTTAAGGCATGTTGGGATAAAGTCAAAGCAAATGTTATAAGCTTTGTAAATGAATTTCATGAAGATTTGAAATTACCAAAAGGAATCATTGTCGTCTTTTTAGCATTTCTTCCAAAGAAGGATAATTCAAATTCTTTGAAGGAGTATAGGTAAATTTCATTAATTGGTACTTATAGAAATTGTTTTCCAAAATCTTAGCACAAAGATGGATGAATGTGCTAGGAACTGTTTATTTCAGAAATCAAACAACTTTCTTTTATCAAAGTGTCAATATTGGATGGAGTGTTGGTGATGAATGAATTGGTTAATCTAACAAAGAGGGGAAAATGTAAGTGTATTGTGTTGAAGGTAGATTTTTGAGAAAGTATAGGATTCACTTAGTTGAATTTATGGAGTTTTATGATGAGTAACAAGCTTTTACCTCTTGTTGACGGAGTTGGATGAAGGCAATGTGTTCTCAAGTACCTTATCAATGCTTGTAATGGTATCCCTAATGACAAATTTCAAATTCAAAAGGGGCTTAAGGAGGGGGGATCTCTTAACACCTTTTCTATTCCTATTATTGGCTGAAGGACTATTTGGGATGGTGGAAAAAGCCTGTGAACCTAGGTTTTATTTCACCGGGTTTCAGGTATCTCAAAACATTTCATTTCACATACTACAATTTTCTATGATACTATTTTGACGCGTGACGAAAGTTGAGATAATTTGTGGGCATTTAAATCCATACTAAGGGGTTTTGAATTAGTATCTAAATTGAAAGTGAATTTCTTCCAAGTGTCGTATCTTTTGCATTAATATACAAGAGAATTTTTATTCGAGTTGCCTCAACTTTTTTATTCTTATGAGGGATGGTGTTATCCATTTTAAGTTTTTGGGATTACTTGTTAGTGCCATTCTTAGAGGCAAAAGTACTTTGACTCCTATTTTAGAATCTACGAGGATAAACTATCGAGTTGGAGTTGAAAACATATTTCCTATGGTGGAAAAGTTACTTTGATAAACTCGATGCTTGGAAGTTTACCTTTGTAATTCTTATCTTTTTATAAGATTCCAAAAATAATAAGTAAAAGATTATTTCTATCCACAAAATCTTTTTTGGGAGGAAATGAAGAAAAAGAATGATGTTGAAATGTTGGAATACGATTTGTTTACCTGAGAAATATGAAGTTTTGGAATAAAAAAAGTGGAAACTTCAATGAATCCTTGTTATTCAAATGGAAATGGAGGTGTTTGGAGGATAAGGGAAGCGATTAGTAATTGTATATGGCATCTTTTGCTTGGGAAACTCCAAACTTAAAATCATCTTCAAGTAAAAATTCCATTACAGCTTTGCAAAATTTTAAAGAAATTGAAAAGATGTATGTCCAATGATATCTATCTATATATATACATTAATTATTATTTTAAGGATAATTTTATTATTATTATAGTTTTACTAATGATTAAATATAAAACTTGATAAATATTCTATATGATATTAAATCTGCATAATTATATTGGTAAGAATTATTTACAACTTGAGAAATATAGGTAATGAATATTTTTAATTGAACTAATGTTTAAACTTAAATAATATTTTTATGTAAAAAAATGATATATTTTTTGTTAAAGGAAAAATATTTAAGGAAAAAAATTTGAACCTGAGAATAAAGAAAATATTTAAGAAAATATTTGAATATGAAATATTAAGGAGATTATTTAAAGAAAAATTATTTTGAATTTATAATTTATACAAATAATTCAAATTATGAGAATAAAGAAATTTGTTGCTAAAACTAATTTCTATTTTTAATTATCACATTTATATGCGTAACTAATATTTATAAAACAGTCATTTGATCATTAACTCATGATAAACTATATATCATTAATCCAGGAAAAAATATTTATATTTAATAAATATTTAAATAATATTGAAACTCAACACACACATATCGTGCAAATGTTGACTTGTACCAAATTTTGATAATGTTTATTTAAACTTATATAATTGACAATATTAAGGAATACATTAGCATACACTAAATTTAATTTTAAATATAAAAAGAACTATCATTAACTTTTTTATGATATTTCTGTAATTTTTTAAATAAATTGATTTAGTGCAATAGAAATTAATTCTACAAAATAAATAAATTGAACTAAAAATTAATAAATTAGCCATAATTTAACTAATATATTACTAATCACACAAATTAAATTTATTTAACAAATTTTTAAATTATTCTGTACTCAGCTTATATGTATATCGTGATGTGTGGTACGTGACTATTTTTCAGATGATGTTATTAAAAATTACTAATTGACAATATTAAATACATTATCTTACGCTAATTTTATTTAAAATATAAAAAAATCATTTATCAAACAATCTCATGGTCGAGTTATGGCGTTGGATAGTTTTGTTTGTCAACCTTTTGCGTGGGGCACATCTCTTACCTAACAATCTCATAATACTTATGGGTCCATGTAGGCTGGCAACGGAGCAGGTCGGAGGCGGTTTTGCCTCCTCTATCCCCGCATCCGACTAATAGGGAGAAAGCCGCACTCGCATCCATTTTATGCGGATGTAGAATTTAGACCCTCATCTCCCTCTGCACGGAATTCGGGTTTCTCCGCCCACACCCGCACCCGTTTATATATATATAATATATAATATATATATTATATATATATATATATATATAAATTTAAAAATCATATCTTATTATAATTAATAAATAAATAATTGTTTTAGACAATTATAAAATAAAAAAATTTTTCTTAGAGATAAAATTATGTTTTTTTTATATTTAAAAATAATTAAGTATATTCAGATTTATATACGTATATAAAATTTTAAAATTACGTTAATATTACTTGCAGGTGCGGGGTGGATATCACATCCCGTCCTGAATTTTAATTTCCAGGGAAAAATCTGCACCCGCACCGTCCGTATCAAAGCGGGTTTTCCAGCCAAATCAAAACGAGTTTGGGTGGATACTGCACCCTATATTGTTATCCATAGGTCAGACTATGATCTCTTTGGAAGCGGCGAGGAGGCTAGAATTTAAAGCAGATGACTTAGAATGCAATGTCCAGGCTTTTTGTAACTTAAGATCCAATATTATGTAACATCTATCGTGAACTTAAAGATCTAATGCGAATTAAGACGTCTTATGATCCAGTATTATGTAACCAAGAGGTCCAATATTATGTAACTTAAGATCACATTAGACATCTTGGGTAGAGGTTACTTATTTTAATTAAGTGGTTTGTATTTGTATGATAATGTGTTAAGTTATTATTTGGAATAAATTGACAAGTGGTAACCGTAAGTACTTGTTACGAGTTATTTTTAAATTTAACTTTTTTTTTTATTCTAAAGAATATTTCTAAAATTACTAGTTGACGACTCATTTAGGACGCAGCTCGGTCTTGTTTTATTTCATCTCGTTTTTATTAAATATGCGATTATAACTTAAAATAAATTAATCCGATCAAATATTATTAGTGAACAAAGGACACACAAAACCGGACCTAACACGTCCTAATAAATATATTAGGCAAAAATGCTAAAAGTTCCAATTTCTAAGAATTCCGGATAATTGTTAAACTAATAGAAGTCAATTATGAGAATATAACGAAAGCTAACAACATTATCCGCAATGCAGTTGAGCTTTTATTACAAATTTATGAGTAGCATTGAACTGTAACATGACAAAGATTATTATGTTGGTGATAATCAAACACATTTTCAGGATAATAATTCCCATGTTTAGTAATATATGAATATTTTACAAATTCTTGTAATTGGTGATTAGACTGGAATATATTACTTACTTGTTTATAAATCATAATTGGTTTTCACTAAATATGTAAACGTGATTAGCGTAGAAAATATCTAATATATTTATTTATCTATTAATTTATGGAATATAATATTATTTTATTATTAGTAATTTTATTCTGAAGTAGTATTGAAAATAATTTTAACTATTTATTTAAATATTTAGTAAAGACATTTGACTAACGTTTCTTCGATTTTGATCATTCTCCATTCAATTTAAATTTTATTCATAATATTATCTCAAGGATCATTTTATTTATTACACAGTATTAATTATTAAATATAAACAACAAACTTCTCAAATTATATGTCAAACTACCCCTCTCCATACTTTATTATCTTTTATAAACCTCTTTTCCACTTCAAAATTTGTGCTGTAATGTTTAATTATTTTTCTTTTGATATATATCTTTTTGCTGCTTTAGTCAAATAAAATAAAAATCTTCTTACCACTATAATAATAAGATTTTTTGTATATATATAAACCATTTTGTTAAAGAAATATAAAAGTTATTTTAACTCTTAAAAAATCATTGTCCAATCCTTAAATGTTAGCTGAATTAATACAAATATCAATATTATTAAATTATATGATTATTGTTCTTTATGAAATTAGTTTGCAGTTTATCACGATAAATGTTAAGAAATTCATTCTATCTTCTGTTGAAAGTTTATCGAATCTTTTAGAGTAAAATAACTATTTATTATGTTTTAATAGAATTAGTAAAATTAATTTATATTTTACTGTATGTTTCAATGACATTAGTTAATAAAAATAAATTAGAAATTTAAATTTAATTTACTGGTAATAATAGTTTAGAATTACAATTAGTAGGGAGATAAAATAAAATAAGTATAATAAATAATAATAAGTTTTAGTGACAGACATACCGTAGGAATAGATTAATATTTTATTTATATTTTAT
>PGWS01033717.1:0-25423 GCA_002896235.1 Cicer reticulatum
CTTGTTTCTTATCCCTACTCTTTATTGATATTACATAAATGCGTATTCTTGAATGTTTGAATTAATGAATTTCTGTATTGATTAACATTCTGAATTAAGCATTGTTTCTATTCTCATATATTGATAATATTTGCAACTGTGTAAAGCATTGCTCCTGAATATATTCTGCTACCGATCTTTGATAATTTGTTTAATAACTCTCATATCTTTGAACTAACAGAGGTCATTATTACTAACAATTGGCATCAAGAGCCTGTTCTTTGTGTAGACTAACTGTCATAAAAGATAAAATGTTCTCTGCAGATTTTCTGGGAGAAGGGGCATCATTGACAAGGCCTCCTGCATTCAATGGAGCAGCATACATGTATTGGAAGGAGAGGATGTTGATCCTTGACATTCTTGAAGCTGTTATAGATGGTCCTTTTGTACCAACCCTGGCTGGCATAGGTGAATCAGAAATTCCTAAGCCCAGATCAGACTGGTCTGAGGATGACAAGAAAAAGGTTGGATACAATGCTAAGGCTAAAAACATTATTACCTCTGCCTTAAGCGTTGACGAATTCTTTAGAGTATCTAACTGCAAAACTGCCAAAGAGATGTGGGACACATTGCAACAAACGCACGAAGGAACAATAGATGTAAAAAGAGCCCGAATCAACACATTAATGCATGAGTATGAGCTGTTCAACATGAAGAAAGAGGAACATGTCAATGATATGCAGACAAGATTTACTCACATTGTCAACAATCTAAATGCTCTTGGTAAGGTGATTGACAATGAGCAAAAAATCAACAAGGTTATGAGATGTTTGACTAGAGAGTGGCAGCCAAATATCACTGCCATAGCAGAATCAAAAGACCTTGGTAGCATGTCAATTGCAACACTATTTGGAAAATTAAGAGAGCATGAGATGGAACTGCACAGACTGAGTGAAGCTGAACAGACTGACAGAAAAAGAAAAGGGTTGTCTCTTAAAGTCCAAGCACATCAAACAAAGTCTGAACAAGAACCGTGCTACTGAAGATTCAAACAGTGAGACTGCATTAAGCATTTCAGTAACACCCTGGACGTTACTTGTTAGAAAATTCATAAAAATTCTGAAAAAGAAAGCACAGCAAGCCAAAAATCCCTCAGCTCATAAACTCACTGACAGCAAGATAACATTGCTTGAGTGTGCGAAGAACAAACACATAAAATCTGAGTGCTTCCAATTGCAAAACAGAATAAGACTTTCAAAGGTTAAAGGCAATCAACCACCTCCTAAGCCAGAAAAGCCTACATTGCTGGAACGATATATATGAAGAGTCATGTGCATCTTCAGAAGATGAATATACTAATCTTTGTCTAATGGCCAACACAGATATCAGATTCTGACAGTAGGTAAGTTCTAAATCCATCCTTCCTTATGATGAATTACATGATGCATTCAATAACTGCATGATGAATATGTTTAAGTAATCAAATAGTTAATTATACCAAGAAACTGTTAGAAGAAAAGTGCATGATGTATAAATGAGATTAATTGAAACATGAGTCTCTTAAGATACTAATAAAAATATGAAAAGGGAAACTATGCACTGAAATGTGATTTAGAAAGTTCAATAGTGGTAAAACAATTTAGAATGCTTCTTGGAAACCACAAAAAATGTAAATGTTAAATCTGGACTTGGCTATAGACAAAACATGAATTTAAAAAGAATCAGAAGTTGTTAGATCTAAGCATATGCATGATATATTCATGTAACCAAATCAGAATTCGTCCTCTGCTTTTATGCCACTCTTATGTAAAAGGTCATAGGTTTTTAATTGTAAACACAAAAAAAACTGGCCAACCAGCAGGATGGAAACAGATTTGAACAGTTAAAGACACAAGTATTTGGAAACTAACCTCCAGGACCAGTTGAATGGGTACCTAAAAACCAAAACTTGAATCATTATTTTCAGATATGCTTACATCCAGGACTCATTCATGTATCTAGACCATGGATGTTCCAAGCATATGACTGGAGACAAGTCAAAGTTCTTGTCTCTGAACTTAAAAGATGGTGGATTTGTCAAATATGGTGACAATAACAAAGGGAAGATCCTAGGCATTGGAGATATAGGAAGCAAATCAACTGCTGTTATCAAGGACGTTTTATTCGTCGAAGGTTTGAAACACAATTTACTAAGTATTAGTCAGCTGTGTGACAAAGGATTTCAGGTACACTTTACTTCTCTGTCTTGTACACTTGAGCATAGGGAAGTTAAAGGCATGAAATTGGCAGGTAAAAGAGTTAACAACATTTACATGATAGATTTTGATTCCTTACCTGCAAATGATATTTGTTGCTTATTATCTAATGCTGATGAGAACTGGTTATGGCATAAGAGAGTGGCTCATATTCATATAGACCACTTGAACAAACTAGTTAGTAAGCAGTTAGTACTAGGACTCCCAAATAGAAAGTTCTCTAAGGATAGGTTGTGTGACTCCTGTGAGAAGAGTAAACTAGTTAAGTCTTCTTTCCCCCCTATAGACTTAGTTCAAACCAATAGGGTCTTACAGTTGGTACATATGGATCTTTTTGGTCCATCTCAGGTTAGAAGTTTTGGAGGAAACTTGTATGGTTGTGTTGGTAGATGATTACTCTAGGTATACTTGGACATTTTTTCTGACTCACAAGAGCGAGGCCTTCTCTATTTTCAAAAGATTTGCAAATTTAGTTCAAAATGAGAAGAACCAGAAAATTATATCCATCAAGAGTGATCATGGTGGAGAATTCCAGAATGATTCCTTTAATACTTACTGTGAATAGAATGGAATTCACCATATATACTCAGCCCCTAGAACTCCACAGCAAAATGGAGTAGTAGAAAGGAAGAATAGGTCTTTAGAGGAACTAGCTAGAACTATGATTAAAGACTCAAATCTTCCTAAGTATTTATGGGCTGATGCTATAAACACTGCCACACATGTAGTGAATAGAGTTCTTATAAGGCCAATATTTAGAAAAACTCCTTATGAGTTAATACCAAGGGTAGAACCAAGAACATCTCTTACTTTAGGATCTTTGGATGTAAGTGTTTTGTTTAAACAATGGCAAAGAACATCTAGGTAAGTTTGATCCTAAGGAAGATGAGGTATCTTCTAGGTTATCCCAGTCTAGTAAGGCCTATAGAATCGACAATAATAGAACCAAAATATAGAGGAATATGTTCATGTAAAGTTTGATGAATGTTTGCTGAAAACCTTGAACACACTCCTCTTATAGTTAGTGATTCTTTGGGATTGATATTGTAGAATCGAACAATAGACTAATAACCTGTACTCTAACCAACCTTGATGTGTAGGAACCTATTAGGGAAGGTTGGATTTACATAAGGAATGGAAGTTTATCAAAAGACCATCATAGAACAACTTATTGGGAGAGATTTCAAAGGAGTTTCAACAGAAATCCCTCAGAGAATTCTGTTACTTCACAAGCCTTTGTATCTCAATAGAACCCAAAAACATAAAGGAAGCTCTTATGGATCATGACTGGATAGTTGCCATGCAAGAATAGCTCAATCAGTTTGAGTGAAACAAAGTGTGGATACTAGTTCCAAAACCAGAAGATAAACATGTCATAGGAACAAGGTGGGTGTTTAGAAACAAAATGGATGAGAATGGTGTAATTACTAGGAATAAAGCTAGGTTAGTGGCCAAGGATTACAACCAAGAAGAGGGAATAGACTATGATGAAACCTATGCCCCAGTAGCTAGACTAGAAGCCATTAGAATCCTGCTTGCTTATGCATGTATAATGGACTTTAAACTTTATCAAATGGATGTTAAAAGTGCCTTTTTAAATGGAGACATCCAGGAGGAAGTTTTTGTGAGTCAAACACCTGGTTTTGAAGATCCTAAGCTTCCAAATCATGTGTTTAAACTGACAAAAGCCCTCTATGGCTTGAAACAAGCTCCAAGAGCTTGGTATGACAAGCTGAGCAATTTCCTCTTACAAGAAAAGTTTTCAAGGGGAAATGTAGATAAGACATTTTTCATCAAGAAACAAGGAAAATACATTCTATTGGTCCAAATTTATGTTATGACAATAATCTTGGGATCAACAAACAATAAGCTTGGCAAAGAATTTTGAAAAATACAATGAAAGGAAAATTTGAAATGTCCATGATGGGAAGAATTACTTACTTCTTGGGATTTCAAATTAAGCAAAGCAAGAATGGCATTTGCCTAAGTCAAACCAAATACTGTAATGATCTTTTAAAAGAGTTTGGTTTTGATAAGTTTTAAATCATTGATACACCTATGAGTAAGCTGCCTTAGATAAGAGATGAGAAAGGAAAAACTATAGATGTGACTGTGTTTTAGAGGCAATGATTGGATCCTTACTGTACCTTACAGCTAGTAGACCAACATTATGTTTAGTGTGCATGCTGTGTGCTAGATACCAAGCGAATCCAAAAGAATCCCATCTAAGTGCAGTCAAAAGGGTTTTAAGATATCTCATAGGAACCAAATCTAGGTTTTTGGTATCCTAATGGATCTACTGCACTCTAGTTGGTTATTCTGATTCTGATTTTGCTGGCTGCAAATTGGACAGAAAGAGTACATCTGGTACTTTGCCAACTACTAGGGAACTCTGTTCTTGAATAAGCAAGAACAAACACTGTTGCACTCTCAACTGCTGAAGCTGATATGTAGCTGCTGGTAAGCTGTTGTGCACAAATTTTATGGAGAGCAACACCTCTCTGATTTGTGTTGAATCTAGGTACAAGTGCCATCATGTGTGTAATACTAGTGCTATTAAAATCACTAAGAACACTGTCATGGCATTCTAGAACCATAGCATAATAGAGATAGGCATCACTCATTAGAGATCAGATATCAACAAGGTAAGATCGAACTTGAATATGTCAAACAACTGGTCGTTGGCTTGACATTCACCCCAAAGCCTGCCCAAGGACAGTTTCTTCTTTATAGAATGAAACTTGGTATAATCTCAAATGAAATCTGATCCATATGAACACAATCGATTGCTACATCGATTATCTTGTGGCCATATAGGAAAACTGCATTACAAAATCGATTGTATAATCGATTTATGAATGCACAGTGTTTGAAATTGTCAATTTTGGAACACGATAATCGAATTGCATAATCGATGTTAGGTACTTAGTGTTTTCATTTCTCTATGTCACAATCACTGGAATCGAATCGATTTTTCATATCTCTGAAGTCAGATTGCCGAGGTTACTTACCTCAATCGATTGGGAAATCGATTATAGATTTGTAAAATCTTTTAAAGAATCGATTGAAAATCGATTATTTGGATAAGCTCCACAAATTTGAGATGTTTTCAAACCTCAAACCGAGCATTCGATTGGGAAATCGATTGGATCAACTTTGTTTTGGACCTACACTTATGTGAATCGATTTGGAAATCGATGTTGAGATTTGAAGTTTTCTGAACTCATGGGGAAATCGATTCAGAAATCGATTTACAAGATGTCCGTGTGAGAAAAATTATAGCCGTTGGAAGTGGGTGTAACGATACTTCTCAACAACGGTAACCTAATCAATTGGGCAATCGATTTGGTAACCCAGAAGTGAAAAAAAACCGTGGGAAATCGATCTGAACAGTTCTATAAAAAATCCCTAAATCGATTTCTCAACCCATTTACACCATCCAACTCATATTTCACTCATCCAACTTCAAATTTTTCTGCATCTAATCATTCTCAGTCAATCATCACAACAATCTTCGATCTACAAACTACAATGGCACGCATTAAACAACTGCAAAGGCGTCCATCACTTCATCTAAATCAATTTCACTAGATTCATCTCTACATAAGTGGAAGAACACCTTCACCTCCACCTCCTTCTCCTCCAGCCCAAAGAAGTTCGATACCTACACACAAGGTATTGGCTAAGGACAAGGGGAAAGACTGTTGCTACCTCTCAAGAACCTACTAAAATGAGGAAAGCTCAGCCACTGAGAAACTTATGGGGGATGCTATGAAGGGAGCTACCCAGAGAAGAAGAAGACTTCTCCCTCAAACCAAAGAAGGTTCTGCCTTCTAAAGATAAACCAGTGGAAGACACTTCTCTGCTTCTTCCTTCTTGAAAAGAAAAATCCAAGAGGCGAGAACTTTGGATTTCACATATTTTTGATTCAAATGGTTTTACATTCCACCATTTGAGATTCAATCTTTGCTCTCTGGAAATTTACCCAAAGTTAATTAGAGCTTTTTATTCTACTTTTCAAGCTCACACAAAAACTGGTTTGCTGCTGAAGTAAAAGGCAAGAGAATTATCAATGACTTTTGAGGAATTCTCTAAGCTGACGAGTTTAACCATTCTATGGGCAAACCGTTGATGGAAGAGAAGAAGCTGACTCTGATGATGAAGGATGGGAATCATCATTGGACAGGCATGCGGTCATACAGGACCTGATGATCGAAGGTTTTGTTGAGAAGGTATCCCTCCCAACGGGTCAAAATGAAGGTTCATCACCGTATGCTCATGTACGTGCTAACTCGAATGTTAGTACCTCGCACCGGCAATCACGCAGTTGTACAGCGGCTGGATATCATCCTGCTATGGGGACTGTACAAGGAGCTCAGGATGAGCTGGGCTTGGATCGTGCTGCTGAATATGATCGAATCAACACAAGGCAAGCACCTGCTCCCTATCCCCAACTGGTTACGAAGATTCTGAGGCATTTCAAGGTGTTTATGGCCAATGAAGAATCTGTCAAAACCACCCTCACATTTGGTGAATCCATAGTTAACCAAATGCAACTGAAGCGCATCAACGACATATGGACTAGAGCTCAACCGTCTACTGAACAAGTGCAGCCAACTGCAGAACAAGCTGAGCCAGTCGACGCACATTCTGTGATCTTGATGAAGCTGCTGGAATTTAATGGAGATTCAAGTTGACGCTAGAGGCTCTTAGACTCTCCAGGCATCGCTTGATTCCGTCACTCAGATGTAGCTGCAATACAAGAACTCTAGGCCTTAAGATGTCATTTGAAGATAAGCACCTATAGGCCGACAAGATCCGAAGATCCCCCACCCAACCTAGATAGCTCTGAACCTAATGAGGAGGAGACACTTGCTGAGGTTAATACAACAGTCTCTCCTTCTCCCGCTGATAATAATGAGGAACAACCCTAGATTAGTTGACTAGGTTTTTGGTTTTCTTTGTTGATTTGTCATGTTCTAGTATTGTTTTTGATATGCTGTTTTTGTATTTTTTGTGTATATATCTTTTGTTTCTTTTTGTTTAATCAACTCTCTCTTGTAATTTCTTTTTGTATTAAATGACAAAAGGGGGAGATTGGTTTAACTTGTGATATTAACTTGTGATATTACTTACATGACTGGTGTCAAATTGAACTTATATGCTCTGAACTGGATTTATATTTTTTTATCATGAAATGCTCTGATATATGATCTGATATGCTTTGATATCATAATGCTATGTATGATATTGCTGATATGATATTAGCTCTGATGAGATATTGCCCTGTTTAAATGCCAACTTGAGATATCTGATACATTGCATTCTGATACATAATAACGTACCTTGTTTGTACTTTGATAACATGTTGTGCTAATTTTTTTTAAATGTATCATACATTCCAAAAACTCAGGGGGAGATTTAAAACAATCTCAAGGTTAAACTGTGTATTTGTCATTAAATCAAAAAAGGGGGAGTTTTGTAAGTCATGAGCTTCCCAGATCAAGTTTTTGATTTAATTCACAAATACACAGTACATATGAAATATATTGATTGATATAATAATTTGAAATTGAGAAACATTTCAGGCAAATAGCAGACACCATACACTTGGAACAAAAGCTTGCAACTCAAGGAATCAACCAAAGTTGGAGGATATGCTTGAGAAAGATGCAAATATATGTTGTGTAATTAGGTGTCATAGCAGTTAGCTTAGTAGACTAATCATTATGTTCTCATACTTAAGTCTTTGCCAATGAATATAAATCAATCAACTAAATAAGTCAATTGATGAATCAATTGGGCAATCGATTGTCTGACTCAGAACAAGAGTTTTCACTACATGAATCGATTGGGAAATCGATTGGTTAAAGGTTTTTAGTGAAACCTGTGTTTCTGGGATTAATCCAATCAATTGGACAATCGATTGGGACATCAATTGAGCAATCGATTTTGCAAATCACAGAAACAAACCATTTATTGAAACAATCGATTGACAAATCGATTGTGACAAAGTTTTTAAATCAGGAATGAGTTTTTGTGATCCAACAAATCGATTTGGACATCAATTGAATTAGATTTCTTAAACTACAAGTTTGTGGCAATCGATTAGGAAATCGATTGCAATTAATCATTTATCAGAACCACTTTGAATAAATTGATTGGCACATAGATTTTGTCAAAATAGCTGAGGTTCTGTAACAAGCACAATTGATTGGCAAATCAATTGACGTAAATGTCTGAGTCACTTTGATCACCACAATCAATTGGAAAATCGATTGATGTAAAGAGTCTGAATCATCAAGAAGAAGTTTCAATTGGATCTTGTGAGAGTTTGGCGATTAACTCCAAGGATCAGGTGGGTATACAAATAGAAGTGAGTGAGTTAGATAGATAGGCTTTGTGGGAGCTGGACAATCTGTAAAACATTTTCAATTCATTCTATTGGAAAAGGCTGAAATCTTGTTGGATTTCAGGACTGGATGTAGGCTATCAAACTGATAGCTGAACCAGTATAAATCTTGGTGCACTTGTTTCTTATCCCTACTCTTTATTGATGTTACATAAATGCGTATTCTTGAATGTTTGAATTAATGAATTTTTGTATTGATTAACATTTTGAATTAAGCATTGTTCTCTATTCTCATATATTGATAATATTTGCAATTGTGTAAATCATTGCTCCTGAATATATTCCGCTACCAATCATTGATAATTTGTTTAATAACTCTCATATCTTTGAAACTAACAGAGGTCATTATTACTAATAAAAATTTATAACTGTATTTCGGGTTCCATGTCAAATTTCAAAACACTAGCCATCGTTTGGTCTGAAAATACAGAATTTCAATCCATTTTAGTCTAGTGGTATGAAAATCGCCCGGAAAGTCCAGATGAAATTGAGGACTAGGAGACCCTTATAGCATTCTCTCCAAAATGTATAACTGTGTTTTAGGCTTTCGCGGTCAATTTCAAATACTAGCCCTCGTTTGATCCGGAAATACTGATTACGGTCATTTTTGTGGGGTGGTTTGAAAATCGCATCAAAAGTCCAGATGACATCATGGACCCGGAAACCCTTATAGCATTCTATATCCAAAATTTTATAACTTTGTTCCGCGGGATCCGGGGCAGATTTCAAACACTTGCTAGTGTGTGGTTCGATAATATAGATTTTTGTCCATTTTTTTAAGGGGAACGAATATTGCCCGAAAAGTCCAGTTGATATCGAGGAGAAGAAGATTCTCATAGCATTCTTTCTACTAAATTTATAACTGAGTTTCAGGTTCTGGGTCAGATTTTCAAACACTATCCATCGTCTTGTCCAAAAAATAACGAATTTCAGTCATATTTGTCAGGTGGGTACGAAAATCGCATAAAAAGTCCAGATGAAATCGAGGACCAAATGACCCTTAAAGCATTCTTCCTCATAAATTTATAACTGTGTTTCAGGTTCGGTTCAATTTCAAACACTAGCCATCGTCTGGTCTGTAAAAATACAGATTTTGGTCTATTTTTGTCGAGGGGTACGAAAATTTCCCGAAAAGTCCAGATGAAATCCAGGACCGAGAGACCCTTATAACATCCATCATCTAAATTTATAACTGTGTATCGGATTTTGCGTCAGCATACAAACACAACCCATCGTCTTGTTCGGAAATACGGATTTCGGTCCATTTTAGTCGCGGGGTACGAAAATCTCCCGAAAGTCTAGATCAAATCGAGGACTGAGAGACCCTTATAGCATTCTTCTTCTAAATTTATAATTGTGTTTTGAGTTCCGCGTTAGATCTCAAACAATAACAATCGTCTTGTTCAAAAATACGGATTTTGGTGCATTTTAGTCGGGTGGTACGAAAATCGCCAAAAAAGTCCAAATGAAATCTAGGACCAGGAGACCCTTATATCATTCTTCTCCAAAATTTATAATTGTGTTTGGGCTCCACGTCATATTTCAAATACTAGCCATAGTCGTTTTCGAAAATACAGATTTCGATCCATTTTAGTTGGATCGTATGAAAATTGCCTGAGAAGTCCAAATGAAAAAATAGGAACAGGAGACCCTTGTAGCATTCTTCACCAAAATTTATAATTGTGTCTCGGGTTTCGCGCCAGATTTCAAATACTAGCAATCAGCAATCTTCTTGTTTGAAAATACGGATTTCGGTCCATTTTTTGTCAGGTGGTAGAAAAATCGCTCGAAAAGTCCAGATGAAATTTAGGACCGAGACACCCTGATATCATTCTTCTCCAAAATTTATTACATGTATTTAGATTTCGCGCCAGATTTCAAACACTTGCCATCGTTGGTTCGAATATATAGATTTCGGTCATTTTTTTGTCGAGAGGTTAAGAAATCGCCTGAAAAGCCAGATGAAATCGAGGATCATAGCAGTCTTCTCTTAAATTTATGAATGTGTTCCAAGTTCCATGTCAGATTTCAGACACTAGCACCATTGTTTTGGTTCAAAAATACAAATTTGGGGTCCATTTTATTTGAGTGGTACAAAAATCATCCGAAAATACCAGATGAAATCAAGGACCAGGAGACTCTCTATAGCATTCTTCTCCTAAATTTTTTTAACTGTGTTTCAGGTTCCACTTAAGATTTCGAATATACAGATTTCGATTCATTTTTGGTATCACAAAATCGCCCGAATAGTCTAGATGAAATCGAGGACTACGAGACTAGCCATCTGGACTTTTCCTAATATTATAATAGTATTACGGGTTCCACGTAAGATTTCAAAACACTAGCCATCGTCTAGTCCTAAAATGACAGATTTTGGTCCATTTTAAAAGAGGGTGGTAAGAAAATCGCTCCAAAATATTCTAGAATGAAATCGAGGACCGAGAGACTTGCATTTTAACATCTCTTCTCCAGAAACTCCTTATTTTTCTTCTAAACTCCTAAAACTCCCCAGCTGAATGTTTTGAAATCTGATGCGGAACCCAAAACACCTAATTAGATATTTGGAGAAGAATGCAATATAAGGGATATTCAGTCCTCGATTTCATCTGGACATTTTCGTGATTTTCATAAACTCGATAATCCAAATGGACCGACACCCGTATTTTACAACAAGACGATGGCTAGTGTTTGAAATTTGATCGCGGAACCCGAAACACATTTATAAAATTTAGGAGAAGAATGCTATAAAGAGTCTCCTGGTCCTCGATTTCATTTGGATCAAATCTGTATTTTCGTACCCTCGACAAAAATGGCACCAAAATCTGTATTTTCCGGAACAAACGAGGGTTATTGCGTGAAATTTTGACGCCGAACCGAAAACACAGTTAATAATTTGTGAGAACAATGGAATAGGAGGGTCTCCGCGATCCTCGATATCATCTGGACTTTTCGAAATTTTTTGTACAACCCAACTAAAATGTACCGTAATCCGTATTTACAAACAAGACGATGGCTAGTGTTTAAAAATCCCAAACACAGAACCCGAAACGCAGTTGTAAATTAGGGAAAAATGCTATAAGTCTTCTGGTCCTTGATTTCAATTTTGACATTTCGGGCCAATTTTTCGTGCCCCCAGGTGACTAAAATGGACCTAGTATACATATTTTAGAACAAGATGATGGCTAGTGTTTAATAATCTGACGACGGAACCCCGAAACACATTTATAAATTTAGAAGAAGAATGCTATACAGGGTCTCTCGGTCCTCGATTTTATTTGGACTTTTTTCGGGCATTTTCGTATCCCATCGACAAAAATGACCATTTATATCTGTATTTTCTGATCATATACTGATGGCAGTGTTGTATATTGAAGCCGTAACCCAATACAAAATTATATATTTATGTGATAGAGATGCATATAAGGGTCTCTCCGGTCCTCGATTTCATCTAGAGTTTATGGCAATTTTTCTACCACATAACAAAAAATGGTTCTGAAATCCTCTATTTTCGAAACAAGACGATGCATAGTGTGTCTTGAAATCTTACAGTGTAACACCGAAATATAGTTATAATAATTAGGTGAGAAGATGCTATAAGAGTCTCCTGGTTCTGTGATTCATCTGTGACATTTCAGGTCGATTTCATCTGAATGCTATATAGTGGTTTTGAAAATTTGAGCGGAGAACACTGAGGTTATATATTAAGTAGGGAATAATGCTATAAGGGTTTCACGTTCCTCGACTAATCTGGACTTTTCGGGCGATTTTTGTATCACTCCACAACAAATCGAAAAAGATATCATGTATTGTTTAACAAGAAACGATGGCTAAGTGTTTGAAATTTGACGTTGTGAAGATATTTCAGGTTTTTTGTATCAAAACTAGTGGTATTATATGGTATAATCTCGAAACACATTATATATTTTGGCGATGATTGAAATCCGTATTTTCGTACTAGAACGATAGCTAGTTTGAAAAATTTGACATGGAATCCTCAACCAGTTATAAATTGTTAGAACATGAATGTTATAAGGGTCTCTCGGTCGTCGATTTCACTGGACTTTTCGGGCGATTTTCATACCCCTCGACAAAAATGGACCAAAATCTATATTTCCGGACCAGACGATGGCTAGTGTTTGAAATCTGACCCGGAATCTGAAACATTGTTATATATTTAGAAGAACAATGCTATAAGGGTGTCCCCGTCCTCGATTTCATCTGGTATTTTCGGGTGATTTTCGTACCACCCGACTAAAATGGACAGAAATTCGTATTTTTGAAAAAAAAAACTATGGCTAGTGTTTGAAATTTAGGAGAAGAATGCTATATGGGTCTCTCTCAGTCCTCAGTGATTTCATCTAGACTTTCAGGCGATTTCTTACCCTCGACAAAAAAGGACTGAAATCTATATTTCGGACCATACGAGGCAAGTGTCCTGAAATCTGACGCGAAACCTAAAAACCAGTAATAATTTTGGAGAAGAATGCTATTCGGGGTCTCCCGGTCCTCGATTTCATCTGGACTTTTCAGGTAATTTTTGTACCACCGACACAAAAAAGGGACCGAAATCTGTATTTTCGATACAAGATAATTGCTAGTGTTTGAAATCTGATGCGAAACCCGAAACTTATTTTATAAATTGGGAGAAAGATGCTATAGGGGTCTCCTGGTCCTACGATTTCATATGGGCTTTTCGAGCAATTTTTGACCACCCCACAAAAATGGACCGAAATCCTATTATTTTCGAACAAGACAATTGCTAGTGTTCAAATCTGAGGCAGAACTGATACTCAGTATAAAATTTAGAAGAAGAAAGATATAAGGGTCACCTGGTCCTTCGATTTCATCTGGTCTTTTGGGGAGATTTTCATACCAGCCGACAAAAATCTACCGAAATCCGTATTTTCGGACAAGCGATGGCTAGTGTTTGAAATCTGGCGCCAAACCGAAACACAATTATAAATTTTGGAGGAGAATGCTATTAGGGTCTCTCAATCCTCGAGTTCATCTGTACTTTTCAAGCGATTTTCGTACTCCTCGACAAAAATGGACTAAAATAATGTATTTTCATACCAGACTTTGGCTAGTGATTGAAATCTAGCTCGGAACTCCGAAAAACACAGTTCAAAATTTTCGAGAAGAATGCTATAAGTGTCTCTCGGTCCTAGGATTTCATCTGGACTTTTAGGGCGATTTTCAGACGATCCAACTAAATGGACCGAAATGCGTATTTTTGAAAAGGACTATGGCTTAGTGTTTGAAATCTAACGGGGAACCAAAAAACACAATTATCAAATTTTTGGAGAAGAAAGATATAAGGTCTCCAAGTCTAGATTTCATCTGGACTATTCAGGCGACTCTCGTACCACCCGATCGACTTGAGAATTCATCCATATATTTCTCAAGCGAATTTGTCTTGAAATCTACGCAGACCAAGAAACACAGTTATAAATTCGGGTATGCTGTTATTTTCATACACTAGCCATCGTCTGTGCTGAATGGGCATTTCGATCCATTTTTATCGGCTCGTACGCAAATCGCACCGAAACACAGTGAAATCTGAGGACAGAGACCACTTAATAACATTCTCTCCTGATGACAGAATTCGGTCTCGCCTCCAGTTCAAACATTCAAGCAACATACTTTTTCCGAAAAATACGGATGCGTACTTTCTAGGCGAATTTCAGAAACTATTCCAACTAAATTGGACCAGAAAATGCGTATTGAAAGACTAGATTTTTGTCCATTTTTGTCTAGGGGTACGAAAATCGTCGGAAACGTCTAGATGAAATAGACGACCGAGAGACCCTAAGAGCAATCTTATTCTAAATTTATAACTATTTTTTGGGTTCCGCGTCAGATTTTAATAACTAACTATCGTCTTGTTCGAAAATACGGATTTCGGTCCATTTTAGAAGGGTGGTACGAAAATCACCCGAAAAGTGTAGATGAAATCTAGGACCGGGAGACCCTTATATCATTCTTCTCCAATATTTATAACTGGGTTACGGGTTCCGCGTCAGATTACATAAACTAGCCAAAGTCTTTTTCGAAAATACAGATTTCGGTCCATTTTAGTTGGATCATATGAAAATCGCCCGAAATGTCCATATGAAATCGAGGAAAGGGATACCCTTATAGCATTCTTCTCCAAAATTTATAACTGTGTTTCGAGTTTCGCACTAAATTTTAAACACTAGCCAAAGTATGTTCTGAAAATACAGATTTTAGTCCATGTTTGTCGAGGGGTACGAAAATCTCCTGAAAAGTCCAGATGAAATCGAGGACCGAGAGACCCTTATAGCAATTTTCTCCAAAATTTACAATTGTGTTTCAGGTTTCGCGCTAGATTTCAAACACTAGCCATCGTCTGGTCCGAGAATACGAATTTCGGTCTATTTTTGTCAGGTGGTACGAAAATCGCCTGAAAAGACCAGATGAAACCGAAGGACCACGAGACCTTTTTATAGGCTTCTATCCTCATTTATAACTGATTTTCGGTTTCCGCCTCAGATTTCAAACACTAGTCTGTCTTGTTCGGAAAATTAGGATTTCGGTCCTTTTTTTCGGTGGTACGAAAATCGCTCCGAGAAAGCCAGATGGAAATCGACGACCGGGAACTCTTATATCATTCTATCTCCTAAATTTATAACTAATTCGGTTCTGCGTGCAGATTTCAAACACTAACAATCATCTGTTTTAAATACGGATTTCGTCATTTTCATTGTCGGGTGGTACGAAAAAATACTCGAAAAGTCAGATGAAATTGCGAACTGGGAAGCCCTGATAACATTCTTCTCCAAAAATTAATTCGTTTTAGTTTCTCGGCAGATTTCAACACTGCCATCGTCTGGTCTAAAATATAGATTATAGTCCATTTTGTCGAGGGGTAAGTTAACACCTGAGAAAAGCTAGATGAAATCGAGGACCGGAAAACCCTTATAGCATTCTTCTCCTAAATATATAACTGTGTTTCGGATTCCGGTCAGATTTCCAAACACTGACATCCTGGTCCGAAAATATAGATTTTGGTTCATTTTTGTCGAGGGAATACCGAAAATCGCCAGAAAAGTCCACATGAAATCGATGACCGAGGACCCTAAAAGATTCTCTCCTAATTTGTAAAAAATGTGTTCCAAAAGTCCTGAAATATCATTAACAATGCAATTTCAAACACTACCACATGTTGTTCGAAAAAACAGATTCTTTCCATTTTTGGTGGGTGGTACGAAATGACCGAAAAGTCCAAGATGAGATCGAGGATCGGGGAAACCTTATAGTATTCTTCTCCTAAATTAAAAATAATTATTATCAGTTCGCGCGTCAAAACGTAATTGGCCATTTTTATTCAAGGGTACGAAAAAACTCGCCCGAAAAGTCCAAATAAAATCAAGTACCGAGTTCCGCGTAGAATGTAAACACTAGCCATCATCTTGTTCGAAAATACGTATATCGGTTCTATTTTAGTGGGTGGCCACTAAATTTGCCTTATAATGTTCCAAGGTGAAATTGAGGACCGAGAGAGCCTTACAACATTCTCTCTGAATATACAGTGTTTCGCGTTGATGCATTCCAGATTCAAACACTAGACATCGTCTTGTTCGAAAATACGATTTTGGTCCATTTTTGTCGTTGTACGAAAATCGCCAGAAATAGTCCAGATGAATCGAGGACCAGGAACTCTTATAGCATTCTTCTCCTATTTTATAACTGTATTTTAGGTTCCGGCGTCAGTTTTCACACACTATCCATGTTTGTGCAAATACGATTTCGGTCCATTTTGTCGGGTGGTCCCAAAAAGTCAGATGAAATCGAGGACTGAGAACCTTAAACATTCCTCTAATTTATAAATGTGATTCGGTTTCCGCGATCACATATTCAAACAATAGCCATCATCGGTCAAAAAATACGGACCAGAGACTCATAAATCTTCTCCAAATTTATATTGTGTTTCGGGTTCCACGTCAATTTTAATACACTATCCATGCTTATTTGAAAATTACGAATTTGAATTCATTTATTGTCGGGTGTACTAAATTGCCCAGATTTCCTAATATATTAGCAGCGTTTCGGGGTTCGCGTCAGATTTCAAACACTACGGCTCGTCTGTTGAAAATACAGATTTGGGTCCATTTTGTCGAGATACGAAACTCGCCCTAAATGTTCAGATGAAATCGAGGACCGAGAGTCTCTTATAGCATTCTTCTTCTAAATTATAACTTTGCTTCTATTTCGACGCCAAGATTTCAAACACTAGCCATCATCTTGTTCGAAAAATACGGATTTCGATTCATTAAGTTGGCGTGTACAAAAATCGCCTGAAATGTCCCGAATAGATGAAAGAAAGGACCAGGAGACTCTTATAACATTGTTCTCCTAAATTTATAATTGTGTTCACGGTTTTGCGTCAGATTTCAAACAGCTAGCCATCGTCTCGGTCCGAAAAATATAGATTTTGGTCCATTTTTGTAAAGGGATACGAGAATCGCCCGAAAAGTCCAGAGGAAAATCGAGGACCGAGAGACACTTATAGCATTTCTTCTTCTAAATTTGTAAATGTGATTCGGGTTCCGCATCAGATTTCAAACACTAGCCATCATTTGGTTCAAAAACACAAATATGCGGTCGAATTTCGTTTGGTGGTACGAAAATCGCTGCAAATGTCCAAATGAAATCGAGGACCAGGAGACTCTATAGCATTCTTCTCCTAAATTCATAAATGTGTTTCGGGTTTTGCCTCAGATTTCAAACAATACTCATCGTTTGCTACTAAAATATGGATGTCGGTCATTTTGACGGGTAGTACGAAAATCGCCGAAAGTCCAGAATGAATCGAGGACCGAGAGACCTTATAGAATTCTTCTCCTAAAATTATAACAGTGTTCAGGTTTGCGTCAGAATTCAAACACTAGCATTGTTTAGTCAAAATATAGAATTTGGTCCATTTTTGTCGAGGGGTACGAAACTCGCCCGAGAAGTCCCTATGAAATCGAGGACCGAGAGTCCCTTATATCATTCTTTTTCTAAATTTGTAACTATGTTTCGGTTTCCGCATCAGATTTCAAAAAACATCCATCATCTTGTTCAAAAATACGAATTTCGGTCTATTTTAGTTAGGTGGTACGAAAATCGTCGGAAACGTCCAGGTGAAATTGAGGACTGGGAGACCCTTATACCATTCTTTCCTCAAATTTAATAACTGTGTGTCGGGTTCCACATCAAATATCAAACACTAGCCCTCGTTTGGCCCGAAAATACAGATTTCGTCCATTTTTGTTCGGTGGTACGAATTTCTCCCGAAAAGTCTAGAAGAAATCGAGGACCGAGAGAAACTTATAGCATTCTTCTCCTAAATGTATAATAGTGTTTCGGGTTCGGCGTCAGATTTCAAATACTAGCCATCGTCTGACAAAAATGCTATTATTTGAAATCTGACGCGGAAACTGAAACACAATTATAAATTTAGAAGAAGAATGCTATAAGGGACTCTCGGTCCTTGATTTCATCTGGACCTTTTGGGGGAGTTTCGTATCCCTCGACAAAAATAGACCAAAATCTGTATTTTTGGACTAGAAGATGGCTAGTGTTTGAAATCTGACGGGGAACCTGAAACATTGTAATATATTTAGGAGAAGAATGTTATAAGGGTCTCTCGGTCCTCGATTTCATCTAGACTTTTCAGGAGATTTTCGTACCACCCGACAAAAAATGGACGAACCAGACGATGGTTAGTTTGTTAAGTCTTACGTGGAACCCGAAATACTGTTATAAATTTAAGAGAATAATGCAATAAGGGTTTCCCAGTCCTCTAATTCATTTGGACTTTTCGGGCGATTTTCGTACCACTCGACAAAAATTGACCGAAATATGAATTTTCGGAA
The DNA here is from genome assembly GCA_002896235.1 of Cicer reticulatum. NCBI lineage: Eukaryota > Viridiplantae > Streptophyta > Magnoliopsida > Fabales > Fabaceae > Cicer > Cicer reticulatum. Next base: position 18,528 of record PGWS01033717.1, read on the forward strand.
AAGACGACGGCTTGTATAAGAATTGCGACACGGAACCCGAAACACAGTTATAAATTTAGAAGAATAATGCTATAAGAGTCTCGTGGTCCTCGATTTCATCTGGACATTTCGGGTGTTTTTCGTACCACCCGACTAAATTGGACCGAAATTTGTAATTTTGAACAAAACAATGGCAAGTGTTTGAAATTCAACACGGAACTCGGAAAGCAGTATATTTATGAGAGAATGTATATAGGTCCTCGGACCTCGATTTCTTCTGGATTTCGGGCGATTTTTCGTACTACTTAACCGACCAAAATTTGACCAAAATCTGTATTTTCAAACTAGACGATGGCTAGTGTTTTAAATCTGACGCGGAACCTGAAAGACTGTTATATATTTAGGAGAAGAATGTTAATAGGGTCTCTCGGTCCTCGATTTCATCTGGACTTTTTCGGTGATTTTCGTACCACCCTCTACAAAAATGGACAAAAATTTGTATTTTCGTACCAGACAAAGGCTAGTGTTTGAAATCTGATGCGGAACCCGTAATACTGTAATACATTTAGTAGAAGAATTCTATAAGGGTCTCCCGGTCCTCGATTTCATTTGGACTATTTAGACGATTTTCATACCACCCAGAAAAAAAGGACAGAAATCCGTATTTTCAAACAAGCGATGGTAGTGTGAAATCTGGACGCAGAACGCCGAAACATTGTTATAAATTTAGGAGAAATGCATACAGCTCCTGTCCTCAATTTTAATCTAGACATTCAGGGATTGTACACCTGAACTAAAAATGGTCCAATCCGATTTTCGAAACAAGAGATGGCTTGTGTTGAAGTAGAACGCCGAAATTGAAACACAGTTATAATTAGAGAGAATCTAATTGACACCGATCCTCGTCTCATCTGAACACTTGGGCGAGTTCGTACCCCTCGACAAAAATGGACCAAAGTCGTTCAAAACAGACAGTGGCTAGGTCTTGAAACCTAACGAAGACTTGAAAACACGTTTTATATTGGGAGAAGAATGTTAAGAGGGTATCTTGTCCTCGATTTCATCTAGACTTTTCGGGCGGTTTTCGTACCACCCGACGATGGTTAGTTTTTTAAATATGACGTGGAACCTGAAATACTGTTAAAAAATTTGGAGAAGAATGCAATAATAGTTACCTAGTCCTCAATTTCATTTGGACTTTTCGGGTGATTTTGGTACCAGCAGACAAAAATGGACCGAAATCTGTATATTTGGACCAGAGGATGGCTTTTATTAGAAATGTGACGCGGAACCTGAAACACTGTTATAAATTTAGAAGAAGAATGCTATACGAGACTCCTGGTCCTACTGTTTGGGAGATTTTCATACCCCTAAGGGTCTCTCGATCCTCGATTTCATATGGATTTTTTGGGCGATTTTCATACCCCTAGACAAAAATTGACCAAAATCTGTATTTTTTTACTAGACCATTGCTACTGTTTGAAATCCGACCCGGAACCCGAAACACGGTTATATATTGTAAGACATATGCCTCCTTGATCATGATTTTGATATAATTTCCAAACATACAATGTATATGCATCATTTGATGGATCTAATGATTTGAATTGAGAAACATTTCAGGCAAATAATCAAACACTACACACTTGGACAAAACTTGAAACTCAAACAATCAAGCAAAGATGGATGATGTCCTACAAGGCTTGAAGACTGATGTATAAAAGTGTCTAGTGTTAATAGGGTCAATTAGGTAGACTTAATCATAATGAGTTCTCATATAGTATTTGCCAATGAAATCATAAAATAAGTTTTTAATCAATCAAGTAATAAATCAATTGATAAATCAATTGAGCAATCGATTGTCTGACTCACAAAATAAAGGTTTCACTAAGTTAATCGATTGGGATATCGATTACTTAAAGGTTTTATCAAAACCTGTGTTCTGTGGTTAAACAAATCAATTGGACAATAGATTTGCACATCAATTAAGTAGTCGATTTTGTGATTCACAGAACCAAGCTCATACTAAGTCAATCGATTGGCAAATCGATTATGAAAATACTTTTTCATCAGACATGTGTTTTGTGATCAACGAAATCGATTGGACAATCAATTGAAATAAGTTTCTTAAGTTGCAAGCTTTGCACTAATCGATTAGATAATCGATTGATAGATGTTTCTTAAGCTGCAAGCTTTGTATTAATCGATTAGATAAGCGATTGATAGATGTTCTTAAGTTGCAAGCTTTGCATTAATTGATTAGGTAATCGATTGAAAGAATGAACTGGTTAATCATTTATCAGAAACATATTGCATAATCGATTGGCACATCGATTTCAACTAAACAGCTAAGCTACTGTAACAAGCCAAATCGATTGGCAAATCGATTGGAGTAAAACATTTTAGTCACTGTGACCAGCCAAGTCGATTGGCAAATCGATTGGAGTAAAAGATCTTAGTCACTGTGACCAGCCAAGTCGATTGACGAATCGATTGAAGTAAAATGTTTGAGTTACAGGGAGAGTTTAGCCCATTGCCAAATGGATTATGTTAATAAATGAATCGAATGAGTAATCGATTGTTTTGATCTCGTTGTTTGAAAAAAACAAGTATAATCAATTAGTCAATCGATTCTGATACAATCTGAGTATCAGTTTCTGATAAGTGCATTAAAAGGATCGATTAGGAAATCGATTAGTTCTTATATTTTCAAGATTCAAGAAAAACAAGACACGCGATAATCGATTAGGTAATCGATTAAGCTGATATCAAACTTTAATAAAATCGATTACGAAATCGATTTATATGATGTTTTTCTGAAAATATATAAATTGAATCAATCAGAATTTTGAATAACAATCATAACACTTTTTCATAAACACAGAAAACTGAAAAACACCTTGAGAGAAAAATTGTTTCAACACACAAATACTCATTGGCTAAATACTTTTGTGTGAGATCTTACATTGTGATTGAGTCAAATTTTCTTAGTCTTCTTTAATTATTTGTGAAAGAACAATTTCTGTAATTGAAGTTTTGGAAATCCAGTAGTGTACACTGGTGGTTATCATTTAGGATACTTGTGCTCATCTAAATGAAACCTCAGCTTGATCTCGCTAGAGTTTGACGAGTAACTCTTAGGGATAGGTTGGTATTGTGATAGAAGTGGTTGTGAGTTGGATGGATAGGTTGTGACGCTGGAAAGTCTGTAAAAATATTCCTCAAATCATTCTAGTGAAAGGCTGAAATGTGTTGTATATTTCAGGACTGGATGTAGGTTATCAAAGTGATAGCCGGTCCAGTATAAAAATCTCTTGGTGCACTATTTCCTCTCTCTCTTTACTTTTCATATTGATCTTGCATGTGATTGTAAACTTCCGCTTTGAATAAACTGTTTGAATCTTTTACTGTTAAATTAGGAATTAATATTAAACAAGTTGGTTTTGATATTAATTCATCACTTAGGAAAGAATTAGATAATCTTGTTGATAATATTGTATAAAATTTCCTAAGGATAGAAGTCATATAACCAACAATTAGCTTCAAGAGCCTGATCTTTTAGACTATTTCTCAAAAAGAAAATGACTTCTATTGAATTTCTGGGTGAAGGGGCATCTTTAACTAGACCCCCTGCTTTTAATGGGTCAGCCTACATGTACTGGAAAGAGAGGATGCTCATCTTTCTAGAGGCATGTGGGCTTGATATCTTAGAAGCAGTGGAAAATGGTCCCTATGTGCTTAAACTTGCAAGCACTGAGGGATCATCCATCATCATCAAACCAAGAGCTGATTGGTCTGATGATGACAAAAAGAAAGTTGGCTATAATGCAAAGGCCAAGAATATAATAACCTCTGCTTTGAGTGCTGATGAATTTTTAAGGGTGTCAAACTGCAAAACTGCAAAGGAAATGTGGGACACACTTTAGGAAACTCATGAAGGCACAACAAATGTCAAAAGGGCCAGAACAAATACTCTAATGCATGAGTATGAACTTTTCAACATGAAGAAGGATGAGTCAATCAATGACTTGCAGACAAGGTTCACTCATATCATCAACAATCTACATGCTCTAGGAAAAATTATGGACAATGAGCAACAAATAGGAAAAGTAATGAGGTGCTAGACAAGAGAATGGCAACCCAAGATCACTGCCATTGCTGAATCAAAGGACCTTGCAAGATATGAATGAACATTTGAAAAAAGAATCACATGATAAACTCACTAGTTGTATTGAACTTGAAAGAAAGGTTGAATCATTAAAAACTGATTTAGCTAAATTTACTAGTAGTAAAAACAACCTAAATGTTCTTCTTGGGAATCAAAGGAATCATAATGAAAAATCTGGAATTGGCTATAGACAAAACAGGAATGCTAAACAGAACCATAAATTTGTTAAATCAAAGCAAATGCATGATATCTTCATTAAACCAACTCATAATTCATCCTCTGCTTTTTCATGTCATTTCTATTGTAAAAAGGGACATATATCTTACAATTGTAAATTGAAAAAGCTTGCTAATAAGGGATGGAAACAAATTTGGGAAAATAAAGAAACCTATGAAATTGAAAACTACCCTCTAAGACCCAATTTAATTGGGACCTAAACCAAAGTTTAATTCCTTATTGCAGATGTCTTGACATCCAAAAAACACACCTCATGGTAATCTAGATAGTGGATGTTCCCAAGCCACAATGACAGGAGGACAAAATCAAAATTCTTGTCTCTCAACTCCAAAAATGGTGGATATGTAATATGGTGACAACAACAAAGGTAAATCTTGGTGTTGGAGACATAGGAAGTGAATCAACTGTAAGTACAAGGATGTTCTATATGTCAAAGGTTTGAAACAACAACTTTCTTAGATAAAGCATGAAAATTGGTAGTGAAGAGTAACAACATATTAATCATTAATTTTGATTTCTTACCTGTAAATGATATCTGCTGTTATTATCTAGTCTGATGAAGGACTGGTTGTGGATAAGAGAATTGCTCACATACACATCAATCATCTTAACAAACAGTTAGAAACAACTAGTGCTAGGTCTTCCCAACAGAACTTTTTCAAAAGAAAAACTATGTGACTCTTGTGAGAAAAGTAAGTTAGTTAAGTCCTTTTTCCCCTCAATAGACTTAGTACAAACTGATAGAGTTCTACAAATAATTCATATGGATCTGTTCGGTCTATCTCAAGTAAAAAGCTTTGGAGGAAATCGGTATGGTTATGTGTTAGTTGATGATTACTCTAGATATACATGGACCTATTTTCTGTCTCACAAAAGTGATGCCTTCTCAATTTTCAAAAAATTTGCAAATCAAGTTCAAAATGAGAAGAATCAGAAAATAGTTTCCATTAAAAGTGATCATGGTGGAGAATTTCAAAATGAGTCTTTTGATAACTATAGTGATCAAAATGGAATTCACCAGATGTACTCAGCCCCAAGAACACAACAGAATGGAGTTGTAGAAAGGAAGAATAGAGCTCTAGAAGAACTTGCTAGAACAATGATAAATGACTCTAAGCTTCCTAAATACTTTTGGACTGATGCAATAAATACAGCTGCTCATGTGATGAATAGAGTTCTCATTAGGCCTATCCTTAGAAAAACACCCTATGAACTATACAAAGGTAGAAAACCAAATATTGCCTATTTTAGAGTCTTTGGATGCAAGTGTTTTGTATTGAATAATGGAAAAGAGCATCTAGGGAAATTTGACTCTAAGGCAGATGAGGGAATATTTCTAGGATATTCACAATCTAGTAAGGCCTATAGGATCTACAATAAGAGAACCAAAACTATAGAGGAATCTGTTCATGTAAAATTTGATGAAATGTTTACCAAAAACTTGAACAGTACCCCTCTTATAGTTAATGATTCTCTTGATGAATGTGTAGAATTAGATCCAAAAAAACCAAATAAAACAGTGCCTCCAACTGACATTGAGTACATAGAACCTATTAAGGAAGATGACTTACCTAAGGAATGGAGATTCAACAAAAACCATCCTATTGACAACATCATAAGAGAAATTTCTAAAGGGGTTGCTACTAGAAAATCCCTTAGACAATTCTGCAATTTTACAGCCTTTGTTTCTCAAGTAGAACCTAAGAATATAAAGGAAGCTCTCTTAGACAATGATTGGATAATTTCCATGCAAGAAAAGCTTAATCAATTTGAGAGAAACAAAGTGTGGATCCTAGTTCCTAAACCAGAAGACAAACATGTCATTGGAACTAGATGGGTGTTTAGGAATAAGATGGATGAGAATGGGGTAATAACTAGGAATAAGGCTAGACTATTTGCTAAAGGTTACAACCAGGAGGAAGGTATTGATTATGATGAAACCTATGCTCCTGTAGCCAGATTATAAGCAATTAGGATTCTGCTTGCTATGCTTGCATAATGGACTTTAAATTGTATCAAATGGATGTAAGAGTGTTTTCTAAATGGAGACATCCAAAGGAGGTTTTGTTAGTCAACTCCAAGGATTTGAGGATCCTGATTTTCCAAACCACGTTTCAAACAAACAAAAAGCCTCTATGGAATTGAAACAAGCTCCAAGAGCTTGGTATGAAAAGCTCAGCAATTTCCTCATACAGAAAATTTTTTAAGAGGAAATGTAGATAAACATTCTTTATAAGAGAAAGGGAAAACACAGTCTGCTTGTCCAAATTTATGTTGATGACATAATTTTGGGATCCACAAACAGTAAACTTGCAAAGAATTTGAAATACATGAAGAAGATTTGAAATGTCCATTATGAGAGAATTAACTTACTTCTGGGATTTCAAATCAATCAAGCAAGATGGTATTTCGTAGTCAAACCAAATACTGAATGATCTATTAAAGAAGTTTGGCTTTGATAAAATTAAATCCATTGATACAACCCAGTCAAGTTTGTCATTTAGATAGAGAT
>PGWS01033726.1:0-10155 GCA_002896235.1 Cicer reticulatum
GTGTTATGAATTGATTATTGTGTGTAAGTGTGATGGATTGCTTTAAAAAACTCTCTTTCAAAACCCAATTTGTCGTGGTGATTGTGTGGGAAATGCTAAGTGTTAAGATTTGGGAGTTGTGTATGAATGTGAGTGAATCTAGTTTATGTATTTTTGGAGAGGATAAGCAGGGAAATCGATTTCCAATCGATTTAGGGAAGTTACAGGGGCTTAACTATTTATAAAATCGATTTCCCAATCGATTTGGGAAGTTACAGGGGCTCAACTATTTATAAAATCGATTCCCAATCGATTTGGCCATGCAGGAATTCAGCAAAACTGACAAAAATCGATTTGGAAATCGATTGATATTAAGTCAGGGGCTCAGCTATCCTGTCAATCGATTGCCCAATCGATTGAATTAAGCCCAGAATTCAAAATTTCACTAAAAACCTTCAGGAAATCGATTTGGAAAATCGATTGCTTAGTAGAAATTCTTATTTTGAGTTAGATAATAGATTGTTCAATTGATTTTATCAATGTCTTGGTGAGTTATGTATTACTTGATGGATGAAACTTTATATTGATTTCATTTTTATTTGGCAAGTGTTATATGAACTTTTTAGCATATGGAAAACCCTTTTAAGGTGCATGCTAAGTGAAAGGTTATTTGTGCATTTGAAAACTTAAATGTTATGTGTTAACTGTTAATTTCGGTTGGTGACCCTTTACTACTATTGTGGAAAATCTCGGCTTTGCCTCAGATGAGAGTCAAGACGATCCTACGGTTCGTACCCTACGGAGGGGAATGTAGATGGGAATGCCTGACTGGAGCTATTTAGGAGGATCTCACGGGGCGCGTGGAGATTCACTCAGGGTTTTATAGCTATAGTTTTTTTTGAAGAATGATCAGATTAGGATGACATAGAGGGAACATATGTTTTTTTGGATTACGTTATTTTGAACTGGAAAACTGTACCTTTACTAATATTGTCAGCATGACATCTTATTTGAATGGGTTCCATGTATTATTTGTTTTTGTGTAAATACTTTGGATTCATATTTTGAGAAACTTTTCCGCTGCTTGTAAATCATAATGACTCAATTATTTATCCAAGGGTATTTCCTTATTTATTTATTTATCTGTTTTATTTTAATTTCTCTTGAAAAAAAAAAATACACCCTCGCTTTGAAAATCAGATTCATTTAACCCTTTTAGAAATTCATCAGTATACCTCTTTCGACTAGGATTTAGCCTATTATACATCCAACTATGACGTTGACGGATATCAATATTTTGTAATAAACTAAAAGACTGATATTAAATAAATTAACAAATAAATTATTTTTAGGTTATAGGTTGTATATGGTATTTAATTAGAACAATTAGATTTATACAACAATTTAATTAGACATAATTACACTTACATTATTGATCCTCATTGTTTGCTTTTGGAAAATTTATATTTATATTGAGTTTGGTGAGTACATACAGCTATACATAGTGCAAATATAATTTTATGCATGTTTGGTTTTTCATTTTCTGATTTTTGTACTTGTCATTGTTGTTCATGAATTGGATCAAACAAGTAATGTTGACTAAATTTTCTTCTAACTTGCTAACAATCATACTTCTTAAGCACATGTATACACTTGTATTTTCATAGATAGTCTGCAGTTTAACATGTTGTTTGGCATTTTTTATAATTGATCTTAAAGAAAGCTTTGATATGAGATAATTAATGATTCATTGCATAATGTTTATACAAAATGAAGCATAATAAAAAAATTACCTTTCCAAAAATCGAATACTCAGCCTTATATCTTGTACAGGAAAATTGCTCATCCTCCTTGTTATTCTAGAATTACAGAATGCCTATACATAATGAAGCATAATCAAAAAAATTGAATATTAGAAATTAACAACAGAGGTAAACAAATTGAGTAAGATGCCAAAAACTAAAAATTAAATAAATAAACAAATAACTTATAGTAGAGGTAAACATCGGGAATTGACAGTAGCGATAAACAGATTCATTACAAGTTGTTTTAGTTTAATAGTAGAAGTAAACATATTTATTACATGTTGTTTCAATTTAACAACAGGAATTAACTACAGATTTAACAACAGAAATTAACAGGATAAATTAACAACAAGAATTAACAGTAGAGATAAATAGATTTCTAAGTAAGGGGTTGAAATATTGGAAGTACCAAGATAGAAAATGGACACTCATGAGATTAAAGTAATAATAGTAGTAGCATATTCAAGAAAAAAATTTGATAATTAACGCATTAAAAATGAAAAACTGTTAAAAAAAAGTAATTCTTATCTAATGCTTTTGTTAATTTGCAATTTTCCCATTCAATCTTTTTGAAATTGAAACCAATTAACAGTGATGGTCAGCTTGCTTCATTATTTTCACTTAATAATCTATTAAGTATATTGAATACAAGTCCTTTAATAACTTCAGAAGTTGTCTTTGGAGTAGAGTATTTCTTTCGAAAGTTAATGTTATCCTATCTATCTGTTGGAAGAACTTTACAATTGTAGGCTGAGAGCTTGAAGTTCTATTACAAGTCTATAATCTTGTGTATTGAGGTCATAGTTTAAGTATATAGTATGTCCATAGATGGAATATTTCTTGGAGTAAGGAACCTTCCCTCTTGTCTGCCTTTTCCATTAGAGGGGATTAAACTAATGTGATATAGACAAAGCTGAATCAAAAAAGTGATCTTGTAATATAGATGCACACATAGATACTTGATAGTGTTTCAGCAAGTGTACTGAATTGTTGCAAGTAATAATAAAACGGTAGTACCGAGTGTCGAACTCAAGGATTGCGTTTTACTATTAAATTATATTTAGTTACTAAAATTGAACAAAAAGGTTCCCAAGTTGATTAAATAATATTTAAAATTGACAGCAGTAGTAAAATTGATCTTTTATAAATTGAGAAAAATGTTAGGGATGAGTTTCGCTTCGAATCCAACCTTGGTGTCTAATTTGATCCTAGTTATTGAATTCCTTTATTGAATTATTACCGAATTCTCTTTATTATTCTTGCCCTAATGTCTTAATGACAGAACCTTTAATTCCAAAGTAACCCCTAATTCCTTAGTAGATTTAAGATTAGAATTAAGCATTACCGTATAGAAAATTCTCTTGTAAATTTATTGCTTTGCAACTAATTTAATTGGTTTCATGACCTGCACTATGTCTAGACTACAATGCATGAATTTCTCATCTCAAGCATTCGTAAAGTCCACTTCCGTTCCAAAATACAAATCGTAGAACATTTTAATGTTGATTAAGCAACAAAAGCATTAAGCACAGAGATGAGAAAAATAATTCAACAAACTAATTCATATAACTAGAAATCAATCATAAAAATAAGGGTTTCATCTTGTTACACTCATCCCTAACAAATAGGGTTTAGTTACTCATGACAGAATAAAAGAGATAAAGATTAGAGAAGAAATTACAAGAAGGATTCATGAATGATTCTTGATAAAAATGCTCCAATGATGTTAGAAACGGCCGTCTTTGAGTTTCTATGCTAGGGCACAAGTCTCCCAACTTCTCAATAGTGAAAAAGATCCTAAAAACAGTTAAAATCTGCGTTTTTATGGTTGCTGGTGCGGGTCGCGCGCTCCAGGCGCGTTTGGGCAGTAGCAGATGCTGGAAAAAGCGCTTCAAGCGCGCTTGGGCGCGCTCCAAGCGCTCAGCATCTGCTGTCCGGCGTATATTGCATTGTTCTCCTCTATCGAGTCCTGAATTTGGTTCCGGTGTCTTCCTGAAAGTTGTAGCTATGGATCTTATCTTTCATGTGCACTTGGTTTGACCCCAATTGGACATCTACAACCCAGATATGGCTGAAATACTCTACATATGTCATGTTGATTTCTCACCAAAATCCAGCACTGCACCAAAACACAACGCAATGTAAAATTACGAAAAATTCCTACTTTAATCACTGAAATAAAACACAAAACATTTTATTAACTCAAAGAACAAAAATCAACAAAATATATCAAATAAATCCTTAATTTAACTAATGATTGAGGATAAATAAGACTGAAACAGTGGGAAAAATATGCATATGATGAAGAGTCATCACAACCCCAAACTTAATCTATTGCTTGTCCCCAAGCAACAATTAATTTCATATTTGGTCCTGTTAAATGCACACTTAAATTCAATTTCTCAATTACATCAAACTCAAATTTCAAGTTCTTGCTACTGCAAACATTCATAATGCTCTATGGTTTGTTTTAAAAAATAAAGACAACAAGATTTGTACACCTTGGCATTCATTCATCAAATTCAACTCTCTCTTCACACAATCTCACCAAAATTTCTCTCAAGTGTTTAGAAGGGTTATAAATTTATCACTCAAATCCTAGAACATGCATCACGCTACCATAGGGTGAAAAAAATTCTAGTTAGTATCACAATGCAGTAAACACATACATTTTTGGAGGATTTTCGGGTTGTAAATGGGGCTTAGGTAAGGTGGGACATTTTAGGATAGCAGGCTTTACCACTTGGAGTTAGGCATACATTTCCACCTTATTCTACCATTTTTTTCTTCTCAAATATTGACAAAAGAACCAAGAAGTATATTATTTACCAAAGTACACAAATTGAATTTTTTTTTCTTCTTTCTTCTTTCATTTTCTTTTCTTCTTTTTATTTAATTTTTTCTTTTTGTGAGAATCACCACCCTAAAGTTAAAAGTTAAAAATTGTATATTTTTTGAAAAATTGATGGTATATTAGCCTTCTACAACCATTTAGTAATCAAGAATGCATGCATTAGGAGGCTTGTCGGCTTGAGCAATAACATCAATCTAAGAAATGAAATCTAACTTGCGAAATCACAAACAGAAATTTTAAGATTAAGTGCAAGTTAGTACGACTGTTTCATCATAGTACATATTTAGTGAAAGGAAAAAAAAAAAGAACATAAAGATAAGAAAGTCACAATACACTGGCATTAAAGAAAGAAAATGAGAAAACAGAAAGAAACAGGACAAACAACAGAAAGGAAAAAAAAAAGGAAAGAAAACATCTCTAAGTTTAGTAGTTCAAGGATTCTCGTTTACATCGTCCGCTCCTATTCCACTATGGTCGCCAGTATATTGGTGAGGTGCTAAAAGGTCAGCATAAAACATGCCTCCTGGTGTCTGTTGAGAAGAAGCGAAGGCTCGATATAGATTGGTCATCCTCAGTTCTATTCTAGCTTGTCCCTCTCGCTGATCAATTATCAATCGTTCCATCATAGTTTCCAGTATGCCACATCTTTCCTCGGTGGATGGCTATGATGGATGTGTAGGGTGGTGATGTGGTTCAGTATTTTCTTCTGCTGGTGGGGCACCAAGGTCCTCTCCCGGAATTGTGGAGTATTTTTCTATCCACTTAGCAGTGATTGTTGTAGCAGGTTTCACCATTTCTTCACCTTGTTTAGGTAACACTCTAACCTGTTCACATAGTTTGCTTATCAGAGAAACATGATGGAAGTAGCCTATCGGAGGTCAAGAGTTGTTTGTCCCCAGAGATCATCAGCTAGTAGTGCACCCACGTTGATTCTGTCGCCTTTCATGATGGCAGTTAGTAGGTATGCTCTGTGAAGTGTCTTATATCTGACACATTGGAACATGGTAGTAGCGTGTGATGAACAAAAGGTGCTCCATGCTTTGGCAATTGGGTTGAGATCCACTGAGCGCAGTTTCCTAACCGAGCATCCCTATTTCGAAACCAATATGTGCCTGGTCTGGCATAAAATATGTAGGATCTCCGAGTGTCTACTTTTCTGTTGTAGTCCAACATATCTCGAAAACGGCAGTCCCGATAATTTGGCAGACCAAAAATTGCATTGATGACCTGGGGTGTGAAGGGTACCCTTTTTCCCCTCACATAGCTCACAAATTGGTCGTGTGGAAATGGGTCTTCAGACTTCAGATCAGAGGCATTGGAGAAGAATTCCACTGCTAAGAACTTGCTCGCTGTGGTAACGAATGTGGTCAGCTTCTCCCAGCCTCTGGCCGCAATCATCGTCTGGATGTCCAACAAATTCATCTGCTTCCATCGAAAGTTTTTTCTCACTCACAAACTTCTTGATGGTAGGCGGAGCTTGCATGAAATTCTTGTGTTGCCATCGTCTTGAATAAAAATGTATTGTGCGGTGGGGCGGAGGATGTACTTGCGACCTTAGTTCGTTTTGCTTTTGGGTTGCCATTAGGTCCTGCAAAAAAAATATAATAATACACCCAGGGTTCAAACACATTTCAAGGTTAGAGACAATCAAAGTATGATCCCTCTTGGACAAATAACAGCTTAAGTGGGCCCTGGGTTAGTCCAACAAAATTCTACATGATATAGTGTGTATATATTGATGTCATTTTAGCAAACAGTTGGAGTGCAGTCATGTTTGTGGGACTTAAGGTGATAAGTGGTTGTATCATTTTAACAAACAGTTGGAGTGTAGTCATGTTTGTGGACTTAAGGTGCATAAGTGGTTGTGTCATTTTATCAAACAGTTGGAGTGCAGTTCATGTTTGTGGGACTTAAGGTGCATAAGTGGTTGTGTCATTTAACAAACAGTTGGAGTGCATTGATAAGACACATGAACAATTCACATATATGCAACATAATCACCCATTCAAATCTCAGAAAATGAACATGCATGTATGAACAATCCTAATACTAGCACCAATTCAAATGTAAAGCCCACATGCATCAATGAACAAGAAAGGATTGATATTAGGAATTGGGGAAACTTACTTGAGAAGAAAGAATGTTGGATAGGGGAGGAAAACTTACTTGAGAGGATGGAGGAGGTTTGGCGAGTATGATGAAAAGTGGACACTGACCTTTGATGATGATGGAGGAGGGTTTGGAGAGTGATAATGAAGAAGGGGACTGTTGAGTGAGAAGATAGGGGTTTTGAAGGAATTATAGCCGTGCAAAGCACTTGGGCGCGTTATTGACAGTGACGAATGCTGGGAAAAAGCGCTTGGCTTGCACTTGGGCGCGCATTGACAGTAGAGAATCCTGAAAAACGCGTTTGGCTTGCTCTTGGGCGCGCATTGGCAATAGAAAATCCTGAAAAACGCGGCTTGGCTCACGCTTTGGGCGCGTGTTGGCAGTAGAAAATCCTAAAAAACGCGCTACGCTTGCGCTTGGGCGCGCTTTGTTTCACTTGGAGCCGTACAATCGCTTCTGAACGCATTCTTTTTGATTCCTTGCTCATTACCAAACATCAAAACTAAGAGAACTAGCAATTAGAGACTAAAATTGGGAACTAAATGGAGTAAAATAAATCTGAAATGCAATAAATAAATACGGTGCAAAGGAATATAAAATTGGTGCCTCCCAATAAGCGCTCGTTTAGTGTCTTGAGCTTGACATTCCACCCTTCAAGTGTTGAATCAGATGGATGGACTCCATCAAAGGTTTTGACTCTGCCCCTAAATAAGATTTGAGCTTTGTCCATTCACCTTAAAGTTCCGATTCGAGTGTGTGTCTTTTCAACTCCACACCTCGTATGGAAACACCTTGATTATCTTGAAGGGCCCGACCATCTTGACTTTAGTTTTCCTGGAAACAACTTCAATCTTGAGTTGAATAGAAGAACCAGCTCTCCCTCTTGGAAATTCCTTGAATTTAATTTTTGGCGTCATGCCATTTCTTGGGTTTTCTTTATATATTTTAGTGTTCTCATTATGCGAAATTCCGGAACTCCTCTAACTCGTGAAGCTGCAGAATTCTTTGATTCACCTCCCTTAACCAAGTCAAAATTCAAGTATTTCGTCGCCCAAAATGCTCGATGCTCTAGTTCGAGCGGCAAATGCCAGGCTTTACCATACACGATATTGATACACGGAGGTGACATACCAAGGGAGGTTTGAAAAGCTGTTCGGTATGCCAAAGTGCATCATCAAGTTTCGTTGACCAATCTTTTCCTGAAAGTATTCACTGTTTTTCAAGAATATTGCTTGAGCTGCCTGTTGGTACTTCAACTTGCCCACTGGTTTGTGGGTGATATGGGTTACCACACCCTATGACGCAACTTATATTTCCTTAGAAGTGTTCCATTTCCCGGTTTTAGAAATTGAGTGCTTCGTCACTAATCAAAGCTCGAGGTATGCCAAACGCGGCAAAGATGTTCTCTAGAGAATGTGATGACCTGTTTGAATTATTGGTTTGAGTTGCAACTGCTTAACCAGTTTGGAGACATAATCTACCGCCACCAAAATATAGACTTTTTTATGTGAGGTGGGAATGGACCCATGAAGTCAATCCCATACGTCGAACACTTCTACTTCTAATAATAGGATTGCGGCATCTCATCCGGTTTGAAATATACCGAGTATCGCTGGATCGATCCACTTCTTCACATAGTTGGAAGATGCATACTTGAACCAATGAAGGCCAAAATAATCCCGATTGGAGAACTCTTGCTGCAGTCGAATCACCACTGAAAATGACCCTTCCATAATCAGAGTCGTTTGCAGTTGCACAGTACCTTTTCTTTGCTCTCCTCAGGCACACACCTTCGCTCAACAAACCATCCATCCTCTTTTGTAAGAAGTGTTCATCCCATACATAGAAATTAGAATCATGGATGAATTTCTTTCGTTGTTGGTACGTGAAATCAGATGGAATTGTCTCAACCTACCTTAAAATTAGAAAGTCAGCGAACCGGTGCCATGACCATAACGAAGATGTGCTCATCGGCAAACTGGTCTCGGAATTGGTTAATGTCCTCACCTCCTCGACATTCTCAGTCGAGAATAGCTGTGGGTCTGCTACAGTATTCTCTGATCCCTTCTTATCTCAGATCTTCAATGTCGAATTCCTTGTAGTAATAGAATCCATCTAAGTAATCTTGGTTTCGATTCCTGCTTAGTAAACAAATACCTCAAGGCACATGATCAGTATGCACAATAAACTTTCGATCCTAGTTAAATAGGATCGAGAATTTATCAAAAGCAATAAACTTACAGCTAATAATTCATTTTTCAGTTGTGGCATAATTGTGTTGGGCCTGATTTAAGCATGGCTAGCATAGTAATTACATGCAACATTTTATCTTTTCTTCTGTCCCAGGACCTGCCCAATAGCACTGTACTTAGCATCACAACATGATTTCAAAAGGTAGTGACCATCAGGTGTAGTGATAAGGGCGCAATTTATCAACTTATTTTCAAACTGTTAAAAGCATGCAAACAGTCCTCATTGTACACATTTGAAGGTTGGTGGTGTCTTTCACAAGTGAAATATTGTGAGTGTTTGCAATTTTTGAAAATCATATCATTTACGCAATATCTTCTGATAAAATGCTGAAGCATGGCCTAAAACGAGCTTTCTAATTGCCTTAGTTCACGTTAGGCGTTAGGAGGGATGTTTTTCAATAACCGCTTCAACTTTGGCATTGTTCTACCTCAATCCCCTTGTGGGAGATCAGGATGGCCTAATACACTTCCCTCTCCTTACCATAAATGAACATTTTTCCCAATTTAGACCAAGTTGGATTTTTCAACCTTTCTAATACAAAGAGACAAGTTACTCAGAACAATTATCAAAGATGAACAAAGAACAGAAAAGTCGTCTTCCATAATACTTCGATATGTTTTTCAACAGTATCGGAGAATATGGACATCATGCACCTTTGAAATGTGGCAGGTGCATTGCACAGCCCAAACGGCATTCGCCGATATGCAAACACCCCATACGAACATGTGAATGCAGTTTTCTCTTGATCCTCGGGTGCCACAACTATCTGATTGTATCCCGAATATCCATCTAGGAAGCAGTAATATTCATGTCCGGCTAGCCGCTCCAACATTTGATCAATGAAAGGGAGTGGGAAATGATCATTCCTCGTAGCGCTGTTCAACCTTCTATAGTCAATACACACTCTCCATCTTGTAACCGTTCGTGTAGGAATTAGCTCATTCTTTTCATTTGTGATGACGGTCGTTCCACCCTTTTTTGGTACAACTTGGACGGGACTCACCCAAGGGCTGTCTGAGATGGGGTAGATGAGACCGGCTTCTATGAGCTTTACCATTTCTTTCCTAATCACTTCTTTCATTGTCGGGTTCAATCTCCTTTGGGGTTGTACTACCGGCTTGTGATTGTCCTCCATTAGGATTTTGTGCATACAAA
>PGWS01033731.1:0-12575 GCA_002896235.1 Cicer reticulatum
TTTAAAAGCAATCAACACATCCACATTTTCTACCAAAGAACTAAGTAACTTTGATTTATCCATCACACCAGGAGATACGTAGGAGCAAGATCACACTTTTGTCAAGCACCTTCCCTAAGCATAGTCGACTCCCAAACTCAAAATTTGGTTTCAAAGACCATTTTTTTTAAACGGTTTTCCCATATTTTAAAATAAACTTTGGCGGCAACTCCATTTAATTCAAGAAATGCTCAAAATTTTAGGCAGCGACAGCTGGCGACTCAACTCCACTAAGGACCCTTAGAGTGTCAAACCTAACATAATTAACTGTGCAAATTTTTTTAACATCTATATTTATTTCTCTTTCACATTTTTTTTACTTTGATGTGTTTGTTGTTTATTAGTTATTTTCTTGTGTACGTTATATATTTATATATATATATATATATATATATATATATATATATATATATAATATATATATATATATATATATATTTGAGTACTTTCCATCCTTTTATTGGATTATGCTTCTCTCCACATACTACACTAACACTTTTGCACACACATGAGTGAGACATTAATATATGGTTTGAGTAAAACTTAAGATTCTTCTGAAGTTGTGTAGTGTTAGCTTTCTGGATGTACATCCTGTTTGGTTAGCATGAATACTTCACCTAGAGTTTCATTTCTTTTGAGAATTATTTTCACTTCTAATAGTTTGCCTATTGTTGTTGACAATATTCCAAAATGGAATCCATGGCTCTAGGAACCATATTCAAAGTCATAGAGTCACCTTGGGAGAAGGTCATTAACTATAAAGCTCACGGATCTTTTAAATGTTAGCAAAACCTATGTAGGTCATAATGGGAGCATTTTTCTTTTCCATATTCAAATCAACATTATCCTTTGTTTAAAAAACTAGTATTTTTTTTTTTGTAAAACAAAAACATTCTTCTTTATAGGGTTTCAATTTTATCTTCCTAGTGGGACGAAATAAAAACCTCATTTTTCTTCAACTCTCATTTTTTTTTCTTCACATTGTGTATATATCTTCCCTTATCAATTTTTCACATTTCATAAAAATAAAAAAGGGAAAAATGAAGTGGTCATGATCAAGAGATAATTTGTTACATTTTCAATAGTATTAATGAAGTGGTCATTCATCATATATTAGCATCATGTAAAAAACATTTGATGTGTGTTATGTCACATTCTTGTATTTGTCACAAGAAAATTCACTCTTAAAAAGAGTCCAAACCAAATGCATATTTAAGTAATGATATTTTGTTTCCAAAAAAAAAATAGTCTCAACAGAGATCTAACATTCATATTTGCATATAGTCTATTGTGTCAATATACTATTATGACATTCTTATGCATGTACAAAAGTTTCAAAAAATTATTGTGGGCCAAATTTTAATTCTTCGATTTTATTTGTGAAATACAAATTTACTGATAAATTATCCGTAAAATTAATTATCATTTTCATCCATGCATCACATTTCAAAATAAAAAATAAAGAAATCATCTCATATGTGCAAAAATGCCATAATTTTTAATTTCATATTGACAAATTGATCATTTCCACATAATACATATCAAAATTAGTCTCACATGAAGATTTAAGTGACATTAGCATAAAGTTCACATTGCATATGTCATTACACATCATATAATCTAACAATCCTTATAGTAACATGAAAGCTCAGTTGTAAATAGCAAAATTCAAAAAAAAATTAGCACAACATTGCTTATTAAAAGTTGAAGAAAAATCAATGGTCCATCATTTGGGTGGCTAAATCTATATTGTCACGTTGCATTTGCCAATGCATACATAAAATAATTGTAGTTTGTATCTGTTCACTTCCCTTTATTCACTTAGCATGTTAACATATTATTTTCATTTTCATTTAAATTTGAATAATGTTAATCACTAAAAAAAGTTAAATATTTAAACAACTAGTCTCATATTATAAAACTATTGCTACACATTTTGCATCATTATATTTTCATTCATGCAGTCATTTTCTTTCATCTAAGGAGGGGCAGAAAAATGAAAACTTTAAGATAATGGTTGGCATTCATGTAAAGTTTTTTGCATTCACAAGTGGTCGTGTTGTCTTGATGAAAAGATGCTTATTTTGTAGAACAACAAAAATGTGTTAAAATTTGTGGTCACTGTTCTTTGAAATATAAGGATCTCGCTCTAAAGAGTCACAGAATGTAACTTAAATATACAATTTAGCCACTCGTGTGAGAACACACCTGGAAGTCTTTGTTGACAAAAAACATCTAAATTACATGGTCAGAATATATGTTAAGTCGCCTTATGTGATTGACTATTAATTTGTATTTTCAAAAAAAATATCAAGTAAAAAAGACTAAATGTTACATGTTTCTTTAAACAACTATTCATATTAATGGAAATGTGTGACACCTTAAACTTAAATAATAACATATATATAGATTATATGACATGTGTTATATTTCTATAATATTTGGCATACAGATACGAAATAAAAAATATGTTTCCAAGAAATAAATACTTCTATTTAACTTAGAAGATATCACAACGTTCCAAAAAAATTAAAAGGAACATTTAGTAACTTATGTTTAAGACTTATTCGTTCATGCGCTCACCCCAAAGCCAAATATCCATTGGCATCCACAACATGTACCTGTTCTTTACAATCCACATGCCTAAGATCTGTACAAAGGTCACCTCTAACCATGAATGCCCCAATATTTCATTGGCAAACGAAAGCCAAATCTTTTCATTAGCACCTAAAATGAATACAGTTCCACAATCATTAATTGCACCCACCTCAACCATAGCCCAGAATGTATCAAGTAGTCATATGTAAAGGCCCAATATTATTGTCGCAACATATATAGCCACGTTCCATTTGACATCTTAATTGTCCATAGTGATCATTAATCACCCCAACGAAAAAAGTCCAACAGCAATTTGGCAAGCCAAAAACTCAATATTTCATTGAACACCGAAATCTCATTTTCATTTATCCATGAGTACACCTCAACAACAAGGATCTTAATATCTAGCAAAGACAACGCATAAGGCTAGATTATAATTTTAGCTTATCCAAAAAGTCCCATATGTCAATTGCTCAATTCCAAAGCCCACTTAAACTTTATTAGCGACATCTGAACGAAAAATCTACAAGATTTCACCAGTTAACCAAAAAATTCATACCTATTGGCATTTTCTCGCTATATCTCATTATACCTACTAGGTATTTTTGGAGATCGATATTTAGCTGATGTTATCGATATATTATCACGCATCCGTAATCAAATCCATTTAAGATCCGACCATTTACATTTTCTTACTGTCTACTCTACGCATAAGACAATTATAATCAATCTGAATTTAGACGAGTCATTGTATCACCCTTACTTGTCGATGCTAGTGCATCGGTAAACTGCCTATATTAGATATAAAGACGATGCATACTAATATTTTTGTCGATCACTTTATGCACAACAGTATCCAATCTGGAAGATCGATCATTTATATTCTTTAGTCGATCTGCGTAATACGCATCGGTACCTCAAACTGAAAGGCGGTCATTTTACCTTCTTGTCCGATCTACGCATCAGTAACCAATATGAAGATGATCATTTACATTTTTGTGATCTAGAGTATCGTAACCGAATCTCTGAAGACGCTATCATTTACCTTCTTCGACGATATACGCATTGGTAATCAATCTGAAGTCGATCATAATACCCTTTGTGTGTGTGAGCCTACGCACAAGTAACCAATCTGGAGACTATCATTTTACATTTTTGTCGATCTACGCATTGGTAAACAATCAAAGATTATAATTGGACCCTATACATATCTACACATCGTTAATCATCAGAAGACAAACATCTACATTTTTGTCGAATATTATGCACCAATTAACCCAATCTGAAGACGGTCATTTATATTTTTCTTGATCTTTTCAAAATCAGTAACCAACCGATACGATCATTCATTCCTATTGATCTAATGCACCAACAATAAATCTGAAGAGATTATAAATTTCATTCCATAATTTCGATAACCATTTGAAAACGATAATTTTAAATTTTATTGATCTACGCACCAATAATAAATTTTGAAGACAATAATTTACATTCATATTCGGGTGGATCAAAAACTCTTTCGCCATTAGCAATTTATCAGTTTTCACATTATACTGCTTTTGACATATATATCTCATAGCTTTTAATTTATCTTGCACCTACATTGTATTGTTTTCTCATTTTTACAACTTTTCAGCATTCACAATTTGACGGACAAAATTTGGATCCTTAAAATTTACTTATATTTTACACGATAATATGAAAACATCGTAATTCATATTTGAGGTAAAATATAATTAAATGGGGGCAGCTTAATACCCCAATATTTGTCCGACAATTTAAACAAAAATTCAAAAGAATAATGTGTCATAATAATTGTCTTTAAATTATATATTTACGACCACATTTGGTTGTACTAATTTTTTTATCAAAATTAAAACTCATAAATCTATTCGAATAATTGAACTCACAATCTCATTGATGTTTTGACAAAGTATCCAATTACATCATAAAAATATAAAAAAAAAAAATAACTAAAATAGTAACAATAACTAACAAACAAATAAAATAATGTTGTTTGGTAGAAATAATACAAGCTACCATCTTCCACATTTTAAGCTTCCATGTTTCCCTCTTTGGAAATCTTCCACCAACTTTGCACTCCAACAAACTTTGCCACTCCATCAAAAGTAGAAGTCCCATCTTCACCAAATTTGCACTCCCCAAAAAAGTAGAAGTCTCATCTTCACTCCATTAATTATACAAAACAATAGAAAAACCGAAACTCAATTTTATCTCATGGACGCAACAATTCATCCTTGTAGCCTATTAATTTGTAACCAAAATTTGGTTTTAAGGGTTTTGATTTTCCTTAAAAAATTAGATAGAGAAAATAGAGTTCTTTTTGCTCCTTAGGTCAACAAAGAAAACCACCATCTTCTTAGAATATAGAGAGTTAGAGGAGCAGAGCCACATATCGCCACTTCATTTATCCTTTGCAAATCACATAGGGAAAACCGTTATCCAATCGACCTCCGCAAAACCACCACCCGAGAATTACCGTTAGACGTCCACTACGACCACCTCCGTCAACTTTGAACGTCCGCGAACCACCACGACAAGCGCTACCGCTAGGAGCGTCCACTCAGGCCAACACCTCACTTCGACCCTTTGGCGAACCACCACCGCGGGCAACTCCCCTTTCGTGGTTGTTTTTGTGTGTGTTAGTTCTCTCTCACTCTCTCTCTATGATACAATGAAAATTATTTCTCTCTCTTTGTGTTTGATTACTTTTTAAAAAAAAAACATTCACAATAATAAATATAGTTAATTTAGATGTGACATCTTTTTTTATCTTTGAGTTATTAAGACACAAGTTGTATCACTTGGTGGCTTTAAAAACTCAATTTAAAAACCAAAAATAATAAAAGGTATTCTTTAAACGAATTAACTTGATGAGACATCTTTTTACTCCTTGATTTTTGAGATAAGAGTTGTACAACTTGATTAGTCTTCAAACTCTTTTCTTTTTTCAAAATAATTAATTCAATCAAACAAACTCTTTCTTCTTTTTTTTTCCGTCTAAAAACTCATTTTTTATCAACAGCAAAATATACTTTAAAATCAATCAACACATCCGCATTTTCTACCAAAGAACTACGTAGCTTTTGATTTCTCCATAGTACCAGGAGATTACATAGGAGCAAGATCACACTCGTTCAAGCACATTAATAAAAAAAATCTATTTTGTCCCTTCTCTTTTATAAGCACACATTTATTTTAAAAAATTTGATATTCATATTTAATAATAAGGAGAAATAAGCATATTTAAGTTGAATATTAATTTTGTACAATTAATTAATGTATCATTTTTAACGATGTCGTGGGTAGTTAATACCTTGCTCTATGCATAATCGACTTCCAAATTCAAATTTGATTTCAAAGATCATTTTTTTTAAGGCGTTTTCCAATATTTTCCTTATTTTGAATATACTTTGTGACGACTCCAGTGGATCGAGAAACATCGAAATATTTTAAGTCGCGGACAATAATAATATTTAAACTCTATTAATAGCCCACTAGTTTAAATTACTCTCTAATGATATAATATTTGTTGAGACAAAATCTCTATCTGTTGGTTTTAATGATACAAAATTAATTAAAAGATTATGGTTGAGGTTAATGACTAATTTGTGCTTTTGAATGTATTCATATAAGAAAACAGGTTATCATTCATTCAGGCAAAAAGAAGAAAAATTCTGAGTTAAATGCTAAGTATGGAAATGCCGAGGATGGCTCACGAGCTGGTGAAACGCAGTTCTGCATCCTCGCTGATTTGAATTCATTAAACAAAGGCATAATAGTATTAAAGAATGAATTATTTGAATTAATTCAACAAAGGCATAATAGTATTAAAGAATGAATTGATTGATTCATTCAATAAAGGCAAAATACTAAGAATTAATAAAGAAAAGCTTTTGAAGAAAAGGAGCAAGAATGCAAAAGAAAGGTACGAGGAATGATTAATTACCATGTGCCTATAGTCCAAACATCTTGAAAAGCATCCCAACACTTTATGAAAGCAACTCATCATGTCATAGGCAAGGCTAATGTACTCTTGTGTGATTTAAAAAAGATTATAAAGTCAACTTCAAAAAGGTAACAACAAACAAGTCCAAAATAAATTGCTCACATGTCTTAAGGCAAGGAAAGAGAAAAGGACTTCACACGTGAAGCCTTCACAAAGTCTTGAAAGAAAGGAATGAAAAGAACATCCCATGTTCTTACAAGCATTAATGAAGGAAAGAGAAAAGTTCACATGTGAAGCTTTTTCAAGCATTGAAGAAAGGAGAATGAAAATGATTTCACATAATCTTCAAACATTTAAAGAAAGGAAATAGAAAAGGACAGCACGTGTCCCAAGTACTGCAGAAAAATGCTAACTCGTACTGAGCATGGAATGCATATATCCAAGGAGTAGAATGACATTTTCGTAAATTATGAAGAAAAACATTGGCATTTCTAAAAATGGATTTTCCAACGGTCATAAAAGGCTTGGCATACTGAAATGGACATTACAAGACCTCTATAAATTGCAGCAAGCTGATCTTCATCAATATACAACACATTGCATTAAAAAGATCAAAGATCTTAAAGCTTTCAAGAAACAACAATCATTATATCTTCAACCTTTCTACAATCCTACATTAGATCTTTGTTAATCTTTTGAGAAAAGTACTTAGAATCATCACTCTCTTATCAACACTGTAATTTCCACGTGAGATACACTTGGAAATATTTGAAATCTGATTGGTAAGCTTGGTGAAGCTTAAGAATACACAAGTTGTAATCATCCTCTGTCTGAGGTTTGATCTGTTTGAACATTAGTGAAATCTCACAAGGGTGTGAGGACTGGAAAAGTAGCCATCTTTGGGTGAACAGTATAAAACAGTGTGTGTCAATCTTATATTTCTCCTTTCACTCTTTAGCTCAGTACAAATCTGAAGGTTTTTGAAAACCCATCCTCGGGCTTGCCATCCTCTGCAAGAGGATAGTTTTTTAAAACATTTGAAAATTATTTTTAACAACAAAATCCTATTCAACAGCCCCCTTCTAGTGATATTTAGCTACATCAAATTGGCATCAGAGCAAGGTCTCTAGAAGAATACACTAATAGTGTAAGAGAAAAAGATCCAAAATGTCTAAAGCTAAGTATATCCTGAGGAGGATCATCCAGCCGACCTCCCTACTTTGATGGTACAGATTACTACCATTGGGAAAGGTAAGATGAGACTATTTCTCATATCACAAAACAATATGTGGTCTGTGGTGGAAATGGAGATCATGTCATCAGAACCACAATGCAGATGCAACCTCTGATGTGAAACGCTAAGCACATGGACAGCTGAATGAAAATGCAAAGGTACTCCTAACTCTAAGCTCATTATTTCTAACGTGTGCTTTGTGCAGGGAAAATGATGAGTCGAAGAGTGCAAAAGCGCTAAGAGCTCGGGACATCTAAGGATCATCATGAAGGAACAAGTTACGTGAAAGAAGCAAGAATTGACATGGAGTAAGAGATTTCGAACTATTCGAAATGAAGGAAGAGGAAACTATTGATGAAATGTTCTCAAGGTTAACAATCTTATTAAATAACTTGAGATCTCTTGGAAAGGTATACTCCGTTCAAGAAAGGATAAGAAAAATCCTAAGGAGTTTTACCAAAAGAATGGAGGCCAATGGTGACTGCCATTATAGAAGCAAGAGACTTGAGACAACATGAAATTGGAAGATCTAGTTGGTACTCTAAGAGCTCATGAACCATTGTTTGCTGGCTGACAAATCCAGCAGAAAAAGAAAAATGATCTGCACTAAAAACAAGCCAAGCAGAAAAGTTCATCCTTTAAGAAGACGGAAGAGGTCATGAAAAAGGAAAGCTCGCAGTATCTCTATCTGAGGAAGAGGATGAACTGGATCTGATTTCCAGAAGAATCCTGAGGATGATAAATCGAAGAGGACAAGATAGAAGATCTCCTCAAAAGAAAAAACTGACAAAAGTCAGATAACTTTGTTTTGGATGCAACAAGATGGGACACTACAAAACTGAGTGTCCTCTCAACAAAGGAACTCAAGAAGATTTCCATACAAAACAAATCCATGATGATTACTTGGGATGACAGTGACGAGTCATCCTCTGAGCACAGAAAAGGATGAAGAAGCCAACCTACGTCTTATGGCAAATCAGAAAACTGAAAAAGTTAGTATTTCAGAACTATGTCCTTCTTGTGAAAATTAGAAATTGAATTTCTACAATCTTTTAAATGACTCAAATACTTTATCTCATAAATGTGGGGTTTTCTCAAAATCAACTTTATGAAATAAAGAAACTCAATGAGGAACTTCAAGCCAAGAATGAGAAGTATGAAAAAATCATTCTAGATTTGCAGTTATCTCATGAGAAAATTATCTGAGCAGCAAGCATTTTAAATAAAAAGATGTCAAAATTCATCCTCCAGAAGAGGACACAGAAAAGGAGAATCTTTAACAGTAGAGGTTGAAGAACTAAAAATGACATTACAAACTTTGTTAAAATCTACTGCACTTTCAAAAAGATAATGGTCTCAATCTGGAATATTTATAAAGCTGGTATTGGTTTCTTTAAAAGTTTCTCAACACAAAATTGTATGAAATTTTTTTCTTGCGTAATAACAAGAGGATAGATCAAAAGTGTATTGGCAAAAGAAACTTGGCACACTTTCAAAATGCTTCCGCTAAGAAGAAAGCTGAAAATATAAGAAAGGATGTTCATTTTGTGGTAAACATGAGACCAGATCTATTTGTTATTAACAAAAGAAAATCTCACAAGAGAAAAACTAACCAACAGGACCAATGCTATATGGGTACCTAAGTTACTTTTAAAACCTAACACAGGTTATTCCTCTGATCAACAAAGAAAGCTTGGTACTTGGCAGTGGTTGTCAAGCATATGACAGGAGATAGAGCTGCTTTATTTCCTTGGAGATAAAGGATGGAGGATCAGTCACATTTGGTAACAATGGTAAAGCTCAAATAAAGGTACAGGTATATGATAAAAATAATTCTGCTAAATGAAAATGTTCAATATGTGGATGGTCTTAAAAACATACTTGCTAAGCATTAGTCAATTATGTGAGCGGTTTGAAGTCATTTTTAAGCCTACTCTTTGTGAGGTTAAACATTCATCCTCGGATAGAGTTTTTCTTCTTTCGGTGTTTAGAAAAAAGAATTTATCATGAACTTTATCTGGATGAGTTACCCACTGAACTTGTTTGTATCCATTGATAAGAAAATGGATTTGGCACAAAAGAGTTGGTCACAGCAAGCTTAAAAACTATTCTAATTTATTCAAAGTAGAATTAGTTAAAAAGTCTTCCAAAAATTAAATTTGGAGAAAGACAAAGTTTTGTTGAAACTTGTGTTAAGAAAATAAGTCAAAAGTAGCTTCACTCAAAATATTATTTCACAAAAACATCTCTAGACTTATTCATATTGACCTTTTTGGTCCATCAAAACTCCAAGTCTTAGTGGTAAAAAGATATGGCTTTGTTATTGTTGATGATTTTTCTCGTTTTACTTGGGTTTTAATTTTTGAAACATTAAGATGAACTTTGAGGCGTTCCACACCATTTTTGCAAAAAGATTCAAAACAAAATGGGGTGAATTTGAAAATGAACCTTTAAAAATTTTGTAATGAAAATGGTATTTCTCGACAATTTCTTGTCCAAGAACTCCCAACAAAATGGGGTTGTTTGAAAGGAAAATAGAACTTTACAAGAATGGCTAGAACCATTTTAATGAAGCCAATATTGAAAAATATTTTGGGCCGAAGCCATTAACACTGCTTGTTATGTTTCTAATCGTGCAGCCATTAGAAAATTTTAAACAAAACTCATACGAACTATGGAAAGGGAGAAAACCAAATATTTCCTATTTTCATATTTTTGGGTTGTTATTGCCTACATTCTTAATAATAAAGAAAATTTGGGAAAGTTTGATCCAAAATCTGATAAAAGGAATTTTTTCAAGGATATCCATAACGTCCAAAAGGGTGTAGAATATATAATCTTAGGACTCAAACTGTGGAGGATCATGCATGTTATTTTGATGAGTTTGATGACTTGTGGTTTAGAAAAAATAGATAAAAATGAAGAAGATGAACCTTCATGCCTCTCGAGTACCCCGGTCCTCATGAAGAGATGAAGTCTGACCCAAACCTCACAGCAACCTCAAGAGGATGGAGAACAGTCACACATCATCATCCAGATCTAATCATTGGGAATATGAAGATGGTGTTAGAACGAGAAATTCTCTAAGGGAAACACTACCAACATGGCATGATATCACAAGTTGAACCCAAAATGATTGATAAACTATTGGTGACAATCATGGGTTAAGCTATGATGGAAGAATTCTCACAATTTGAAAGAACAAGGTATGGAATCTTGTACCCCATCCTCCGGATAAATCTTATGGGACTAAATGATATTTAGAACAAACTAAATGAGGATGGAGAAGTCATTAGAAATAAGCAAGACTAGTGGCTCAGGGGTACAATCAACAAGAAGGAATTGATTATGATGAAACGTTTGCACCGTAGCAAGACTTGAAGCAATAAGAATCCTTTTATCTTATGCTACTCATAAAGGTATAAACTATTTCAAATGGATGTCAAAAGTACCATTTTTGAGTGGGTTTTCTTAAATGAAGAAGTGTATGTTGTCAACCTCCTGGTTTTTGAGGATATGAAGAGGCCGAATCATGTGTTCAAACTCTCAAAAGCTCTTTATGGCTTAAAGCAAGCTCCTCGAGCTTGGTATGAGAGGTAAGCTCTTTTTCTAAAAAGAGAATGGATTCATTAGGGGTCAAATTTGATACAACTCTTTTCAAGAACACTCATGAGAAAGATTTATTGATTGTTCAAATATATGTCGATGACATAATATTGGATCCACAATGAAATAATGTGCAAAAGATTTCTCCAACCTCATGCAAAGTGAATTTGAGATGAGTATGATGGGAGAATTAAAATTCTTCCTTGGTTTGCAAAATTAACAACGAGATGATGGTATCTTTTATATCTCAAGAAAAATACACCAATGATTTATTCAACAAATACAAAATAAGTTCAGCCAAAAGTATGGGGAACTCCTATGGCATCATCTCCATACTCCACAAAGATGATGAAGGAACTCCAATATCTGAAAAGAGTATAGAGGATGATTGGATCCTTGCTATATTTTAAACAGCGAGTAGACCGCACATAGTCTTTGCAGTCGATCTTTGTGCAAGATTTCAATCTTCTCCTAAGAATCTCATCTTAATGCAGTAAAAAAGTTTTTAGATATCTTGTGGCACTATAATCTTGGAATTTGGTACAAAAAATGTTCAAAATCTTGATCTCACTGCCTATTGTGATGCGATTATGCTGGAGATAAAGTTGAAGGAAGAGCACAATGGAGCTTGGCAAACTTCTAGGTAAATATCTAAAAAGTTGGTCATGCAAAAAACAAAGTACTATTGCTCTTTTCAACTACAGAGGCTGAATATGTATCAGCTGCTCATGTTTCTCTCACAACTACTATGGATAAAGAATCAAACTAGAGGATTACTCATTAAGGTACACAAATTCTCATCTCTGTGATAATACAAGTGCCCATTAATCTTTCTAAAATCCCATTCAACATTCAAGTCTTAAGCATATTGAAATTAAACATCATTTATAAGAGATCGTGTTCAAAAGGGAATATAGAATTAATTTTCATTGACACTGAAATCAATTGACTGATATTTTACCAAACCTCTCCAGGAGGATCGGTTTAAATACATCTTAGAAGAACTGTAAGGCCCCAATTTTTTTTATCTGAATATTACTGAAAAATATTTATTTTCTTTTAGAAACAACTATTTTTTTTTCTCATGAGTAGTTCATCATATAATAAATTGAAGATGCGTAAGAAAAT